>PVIW01002859.1:0-27252 GCA_004026585.1 Noctilio leporinus | reverse complement strand
ACAATAAACCAGGAAAAGGGATCCAAATAGCCCAGCTGGTGTTCAAAATCCTAACTCTAAAAGTCAAGGATGGGAAATCCTCTCAGAAGAATCTTGAACCAATCTAGGTAGGTGAGGAAAATGGTGAAAGAAAACAAATGCTTAAGGAGGGAAGGAAACAAACCATGACTGAGAACTGTGTGCTACTAAGCGCTGGGCTTTCCCATTTAACCCACACAATAATGCTACGAGGAGGCCCAGGCTCAGCCGTTAAGACAATCTGCCCAACAGAGCCTCACAGACCAAAGCTGCAATCTGAACTTCATCTGGCCGACCCTGAGGCCTGCACTTTTTCCATTTATAGCACTCATTTATTGTTCAAATTAGTAGCATATATGACAAGATTGGTATATAAGGGCTTTTTGCTGAGGCTCAATGAAATTCAAGAAAATCCACAGGACAGCTCCAAGGTTAAAGAAGAGGAAACTGAGGCTCACAGAGGTCAAACCGCTTGTCCTAAGTCACAAGGCTTAGGAAGAAGTAAGCCTAAGATCTGAAACTTAGTCCAATGCCAAAATCTCAAGCTCTGAGCTGCACCGCTTTGAAGCAAAGCCGTTCTGCTACATCTGCTGGGCAGCTCTACTTAAAAGGGCTCGGCTAAGCTAGAATGCCCTATGTCAGGGACAACAGAGCTGGATTCCAAAAATTCCTGTAGTAGCAAAATTCCTATCTTCCCACACATAATGGGGCTGGAAGAGCCACAGAGCTCTATGATGTCAGCTCAAGGGCCAAGGCCAGAGGCTGGCCAGTGGTGAAGCAGCTGACATCATCCGTCCTGAATACATTTTCTGAGCATACAGGCTGCATTATTACAGCTGGTCAGAGCTGGTGTCTTTTCTGAGCACAGACCCAGCAATTTCTTCCCAGCACTCTGCAAGCACTGAAAACACACTCCCTGCAAAAACAGCGTGGTTACAGGAGACCAGACAGCGCAGTGACAGAAGCTGTTAATTTCTCCAGGCAACCCAAGGACTGGAAAGCCAACATGTGCCAGTCTGACGGTGTGGGGGTGGGGGAAAGGCACTTGAACAAAGTCAGGCAGGTGCCCGGAGCCAAAAGGCCTGGTCGGCACTTCCTGCACCCACAATCTGGGCCCCTTTTGAAAAGCACACCAATGAAGATATAGATACTGGATACTGCAGTCAGGGAAGCGGTGGCTTTTTAATGATTATTTTTAAACATCGCAAAGGAAAACTGTATCTGCTTAAAACCCCACTGAATGGAACTGAAATGATTCTGGGTAGCAAAGCATTCACTTGGCTCTACCTCAGCTGGCCCATTCAGGCAGAAACATTCCCCAAGCTGCATTTCAAGGCTCCCCCTCCGCGCAGGGCAGGAGCTATTTTGGTCCGAGCATAGCCCCAATCCACAGGTTTACAGATCCCGGGTCTAGAGCGGGCTCCGACCTCCTTCAGCCCCCAGCAGCAGCAAGGGGCGAGCGGTTCAGCCCCCCTCCACCTCCGCACCCCACTCCTTTGCTCTCATTCCAAGCCCGAGACTCTGGAAATACATCCAAGACACCTTCCACCGGCTGTGAAACGCCAGAGGGTCCCCAAACCCCAACCAGATTGCAGAGAAAATCAGAAAGAGACCTTCCAAATTTCCCTGAAAATAACCTGGGCGGTGCTGAAACTGGGCTTCCCTGGTGGCAGCTGCCTCTCCGAGGGGCTCTGAGAGAAGCCGTTTCCCCTCTCCGCAGGGGACAGAAGCTGGCGGCTGCTACTCCCAGTCTGGTAATTCCTACAGCTTTGGAGGACCACGTCAGTTGTATATTAAAAAGAAAACAAAAAAAAAAAAAACCAAAAAAAGCTAAACTAAACCCTAGGCCCCTGCTCCCAAACGCGGGCCCTCCCCACTGGTCCGGGAGTGAATGAACAGCAGTTATCACTTACTGCCTGCCTGCTGTGTACCCGAGATCTCATGTCATCCCCACTACAGCCCTCGCAAGCAGGTTCATTCCCCTTCAGCTAATTAATTAGGCAGCTGCGCCTCGGAAGATGAAGTGACTTGTCCAAGGTCACACAGTGAGGTCAGCTGCCAAACGCTGGGCTGAGAGCTAGTGCGCCGTATCTGCCTCGCAATGGAATCGGGGTGCCCTCCTCCTTGGTTAGTCGCCGAAGAGGGGGTGTTCCTCTGGAGCCACCCATGGCCGACCCTAGGTGTCTGTGAGGCAGCGCTCGGGGGAATAAGGATTCTGAAAACAAGCTGGGCCCACGAGGTGCCGAAATGAAGGGCCCGCCAGTTGCTCCCGCCCTCACGAGCGGACTGGCTCCCCCGCCACCGAGCCCCGCCGGGTCGGGCGCCCCCTCCGCCCCTCCGCCCCTCCGGGAAGCCCCACACGCCGGTTCCGCCGCGGCCGCCCGCACTTACCCCGGCACTGTCCCTAAGGACGCCTTGGCCGAGGGAAACGAGAAGCTGCGGCCCCGCGCCGGACCCCAGCCCGGTGGGGCTCTCGCCGACGGCCGGCTGCAGGGTGTAGAGACCAGTACCCCGGGGCCAGCGGCGACCCGGAAACAATCGGCCCGGAAGTGACGTCTCCCCGAGGCGGGTGGAAGGGAGGCCAGCTTGCGGCTGCGCGCTGGGCTGGGGAAAGGCCGATGCCCAGGGGTGGCAGGGGAAGAAGCTGGAAGCCGAAGAGAGCGCACGGAAACTAGGAAAGTTCACTATGGAAACTAAAACGCCTCTGCCCGGGATGGGGCTAGGACCCGGAAATAAATGGGGCAGGAAGTGACGCACCCATGGGCTCCGGGATGGCAGCTAGTCGGGTTGTCATGGGAACCGGCAGTGGAGTCTGGGAGCTGGGAACCTGTTTTGAAAGATCCTCGGGCTCCGCCTCCCAGACTTGAGCTCCCCATGCCCCCTACTCCGCTTTAGCTGACAGTTCGATCCCCCCGCCTCCTTTTTCAGCAGGAAATGCCGAGGCTTAAAGAGAGCAAGAGGGGCCCAGGATCACGCGAGACTGAACCCAGCCAGAGAGCCCGTAGTTACGGGCTGTCAAGAGTGGGGTCCCAGCTGTGTCACTAGCTGTGTGACCTTGGACAAGTTACTTTGCCCACTGAGCTTCAGGGTTTTTTTTTATCTGTAAAATAAAATAATAATAGTACCGTCTCCTGGGAGTCACGTATGAAAACCAATGACAATAGTTGGCAAGAAGATCTACATACATTTTGCTTTTCAAATCTGGTTAAGTGCAAGGAAGTGACCTCTCGGTCCTCCACTTCTTTAGATGGAAGTCAGCGTTGGAGAAATCCAAGATACTGTCTCCTTACTTTGTGACTTTAAACCAGGCTCCCGTGGCACCTGCGTGACCTTCATTGGCATCAATACTAGTGGCTTAATACTGCACTTCATGGGTTTGTCTTTTCTCCCACCTGCCATGAGGACCCAGTTTTCATGGTTCATCACTCACTGAATCCCTAGTGCTTGCAAAATGCCTAGGACATACTCAAGACTGTTGAACATACTTGCAACTGAACGATTCATTCTATCACTCTAACTTATTCCTGACATTTGTTAAAGTCTAGAGACCATTCCAGGCCAGGTTCTCTTCCTCCAACATGCTCTTGGCTCCCTGCACGTACAGTGCTCTTATACCTGCCTGGCCTCTGTGCCTCCAGATGCTGTTCCTTCCGTATGAATGTCCTTCCCCTCACCTCACCCCTTCCTTGCTTTTTTGGCCTCCAGCCTCAACTCAGTCTTCACATCCTTTCCGAAGCTTTCTCTGATTTCTCCGGGCAAAGATGAGCCTTCCTGTGGTTCCCTACAACACTGTCTTTATCTGTTGCTCTCTGAGCACCACTCAGTGTCTCTGTGTATTGTACTTTAGCCTCAGCTCATGTTTAAGCTTCTCTCTCTCTCTCTTTCTCTCTCCCTCTCTCTCTCTTACTATATGTGCTGCCGAAGCAAGCACTAAGCTCCTCTCTTAATCATCTGCAAGGGAATGGTGTTTAGAGCAATTCCAGCTGGACAGAAACTCTCTGCCTTTGCCAACAACTCAAAACTGTCCTTTGGAAATTGTTGCAAGACTGCATGAGACTGCTAAAAAGTCCCTTCGAACTCTGTGGTTCTGTGACAGAAGAGAAAGAGATTTTAAAGAAGGCTTTACCATTAGGAAAGCTTGGTCATTGAGACTTGGTGACATTGCATATCAGAAAAGACCTGGCCTAGCTGGGTAGCTCAGTTGGTTAAAGAACCATCCCCTTATGCCAAGGTTGTGGATTTGATCCTGGGTCAGGGCACATACAAGAATCAACCAATGAATGCATAAATAAGTGGAACAACAAACGGATGTTTCTCATTCTTTCTCTCCCTCTTTCTCTCCCCCTCTCTCATCCTCTCTCTCTCTCTAAAATTAATGAATTTTTAAATTTTTACAAAGGAAAAGAAAAGACCCAAAAAATGAAGAGAGCCATTCTTCTCATCTTTTAGACAGGATTGAAGGCCCAAGATTTTTCTGCTTGGTGATGTGGAATCACAGGAACATCGTTTTCAGACTTTATTACATAATGATTGGCAGATTATGTAACACTCGTGACAGTGATGAGGATTTCTACTTTTTTTTTTTTTTTTAAGATTTTATTTATTTATTTTATTTTTTAGAGAAGAGAAGAGAGGGAGAAGGAGAGGGTGAGAAACATCCATGTGTGGTTGCCTCTGGCCTGCCACTCAGGCATGTGCCCTGACCAGGAACCGAACCTCCACCCCTTGGTCCATACATAGGCCAGCACTCAATCCACTGAGCCATACTTACTTACTTCTTAAGAGCCAACAACATGAACATTCTACCTGCTTCTTTCTATTTTATAGGGCGTTTTAAAATCACAATAGTAATACATGAATTGCAAGGATACAGATGTGTATAGGACAAGAAGAAGAAGAAGAAGAAGAAGAAGAGGAAGGAGAAGGAGAAGGAGAAGGAGAGCAATCCTATGACCTAGGTATTTGATTTCCTGGACTCAGAGAAATAAGTGCACAAGATACGTGTTGCATCATTGTCTGTAATGCAAAAACAAAAACCTGTAACATTCTAAGTGTATCAGTAGGGGAATGATGTATCCATACTAACGACTACTATATATCAGTTTTAAAGGATTACATAACTCTGCAGGACATATGGAGCAGTGAAAAAAGAAATGGAATACCCTGAAATGGAAAACAAAGCATCAGTCAATACTATATATTTTCTAAGGGGGTATAATATATATGAAACAATAATGCAAATATAGATCATTTGTTTTTTAAATCATTCCACAAATACATCTTATGAGATCTTAATTAATTTATTTCTCCCCTAGAGGTCAATTATCTCCATGAGGATATAACTATACCTGTTTTGCTCACAATTTATCACAAATTATCTGCCCTACATGAAATAAGAAGTTCAACAGTATCTGTTTCTGGTGGAAATGTTTATTGATGTTAGATTTCAAGGGCTTAACTGTGAGCAAAAAAAGACGCAACCCCTGCCCTCAAGGAGTGCACAGTCTCCTTATCAGAAGAGAAGATTAATAAACTAGGAATAAGATTAACTGAATACCCATAACCCAGAAGGTGGTAAACTTATGAGAAGGATGTATAGCTTGGAGAATAGAGAGGGGACCTTTGATGGGACAAATTGGGGACAGTCTCAAGGATGAAGTGGCATTTGAGCTAGGTTTTGAGTGAATTGGACATGTGAGGGTCTCCAGCTTTCTGTCCAGCTGAAGGGAAGAGAACAATTGAAAGCAAGCACCGGAAATTGGAACTCAGCCGCCTCCAAGCACATAAGGTGGGTGAAGCTAGGAACTAGAGTGGGATAGTCTCCTACTGCACAGTACCAGACGTTGGTATTGATGGCGTCTAACATCGCTCCTGGCTCACAGGGAGCCTTCAATAAATACTTTGGAGAGAAAACAAATATTGTCTACCCCCTACCATGCTTCAGCTGATTGTTGCCAATTTCCCGGCTGATCGTGATCACATATTTAGTTTGTGATCACATATTAGTTTCTGAAGAGGAGCTACAAGTCCAGATTTTTAAGTGAAACTTCTCAGTTATAAACACCAGATGTAAATATATGTCCTAGTTCCAGCTGCTGAGAAAGCCTACAAGAAATAACACCCCTGTAGCAGCAAGCACCTACCACCCAGATGCTGATTTCTAAATACCATTCCTCCACTTGAAGGAACCAAGTCTCCTTGGAGAAATGACCAATTCTCGGGGCTGTGGCAGGGAAATTGCAATAGGAGCCTGGAACATCTTATTGAGCCAGAAAGTAAGGAAACGCCAAAAGAATAAGGTGACATGTCAAAAGGACACAAACCTAGATTGGTGGTGTTCCTAGTGGACAAACCTGGGACAATTTGAACATCAAAATAAATAAGGATAGTTTCAGACTATAATACCTTAGTGGGGAGTGAAAGAGAGAGACACCGTGAACCTACACAGATATCAAACATAAAATAACAACATAAAATACCATGTTTGCCAGAGGACATGCTCCAGGGTTATGTGGCCCTAGATGTCAGGTCTGATCCCTGCACCAAGGGTGGATAAAGAACAAGTAGATTATCTGGTTAGAAATATGAGTGCACCCTGGCTGGTGTGGCTCAGTGGATTGGCACCAGCCTGCGAACCCAAGGGTCACCGGTTTGATTCCCAGCCGAAGCACATAACCAGGTTGCAAGCCAGGTCTCCAGCCAGGTCCTTAGCTGGAAGCAGGTGAAAGGCAAACATACATTGATGCTTCCGTCCCTTTCTTCCTTTTTTCCTTCCCTTCTCTCTAAATATAATGAATAAAATCTTAAAATAAAAATAAAATGTAGCTCCTTTAAAAAAGAAAGACAGAAAGAAATATGAGTGTACAAGACAAGCTGGGAAATCGGGGGACAGGAGATGAGCCCAGTCTGCGTCTGAGGACCTGAAATGTGTGGCTGAGTCCGGCTTTGACCCTGTGGGCATCTGGGAGCCACGGAAGGTCCATGAGCAAGAAGAATGGTGATCACAGCCCTTGCTCTCCAAACCAGGTGTTTGGTGCTGGGAGGCAACAGGGTATGGCGAATAAAGAACCAGCATTTAAGGTCCCTAGAAACATAGCACAGTGGAACAGAAATGACCCTAGAGCCAGGAGATCAGGGTTGAAGTACCTGGTACAACCATTTAGTAGCTCTGTTGGGCAGGGCAGGGCCCTCTAAGAGGCTGGACTCTGGGACCAGAATGCCTGGTTTAAACTTTGGTCTTCACTATGTATAATGACCTCTCTGTGCCTCAGTTTCTTCATGTGTGATAACACAAGATAACAACAGCACCTGCTTCTATACAGGTTACAGGAGAGTCTGGGTGAGCACTTGATACAGGACTTGGAGGCATTAGCTATGACTAGCGGTCCTTTTTAAAGAAATGCAATAATGCCTAGAAAGAACACGCAGCTCCTGGAGGAGAGTGAGCCTGCAGCTAGGGTTATCCATGATCAGGATCACTGCTGTACAACATGAATTTGCTGGGAGCTAAGAATCCCATCCAGTTCTCAATGCTCAGAACGCATTCTGACCACCTACTGGTAAAGGCAGGGCCAGGGGCAATTAGTAACCCCAGAGAAGGCTTGTCTTAAAACGAAAAGCGGGCCCAATCAGCCTTCTTCACAAGCCCTTAGCAAGGCTCACACAGTCTCCCTTATTCTCTCAATATACATCCAACTGCCAAAGGCTTCAAAGTCTTCATGTCTGCTGAGGGAGACAACCAGGAGTCTAAAGGTGACCCAGCAGGCTAAGGGCTGTTTATTATCAGATTCCACCCAGCCCAGGCCGGCCTCAAGGAAACACAACTCAGGGGGTTGGAAATGTCAAAGGCTCAGCCAGTACCTAATCTGGAGGATTCTAAACGGCTCCTGAAAACAGTAACCCCGAGGTTATGAGCTCCTGGTGCGTAGTATACTGGTCTCTTAAAGTATTGGCTTTCAAAGGACTGTTTCTGGAACCATCTTTGTCCTTCCCTCGAGGCAAGCCAGGAAAGGTTACCCTTGTTACATAGCAATGTTATTTCAGGCCGGGAAGGCAAAGTAAAGTCTGAAGCTAACAGGCCTGAGTTCAGATACCAGCTCTGCCACTTCCCAGGATTGTGACTTTGGACAAGCTATCTAACCTCTATAGGCCTTGATTCCTTAACAGTAAAGGAGTAGTTGGAGTAAATGACCCCGAGAACAAGTGAGAGGTTAAACGAGCTAATAGCTACTGGCAAGGGTGTGGAGAAACTGGAAAACTTGTACACTGCCGACGGGAATGTGAAGTGGTGCAGCTGCTGTGGACAACAGCTTGGTGGCTCTTTGAAAAGTTAAACAGCCCTGGCTGGTGGCTCAGTGGATAAGGCACAGCCTGCGAACCCAAAGGTCGCTAGTTCAATTCTCAGCCAGGGCACATAACCAGGTTGCAAGCCAGGTCCCCAGCCAGGTCCCCAGCCAGGGCTCCAGCCAGGGCTCCAGCCAGGTCTCCAGCCAGGTCTCCAGCCAGGTCCTTAACTTGAGGCAGGTGAAAGGCAACCATACATTGATATCTCTCTCCCTCTCTACCTCCTTCCCTTCCCCTTTCTCTAACAATAATAAATATTTTTTTTTTTTTTAAAGAAAAGTTAAACATAGAATTACCATATGACTTAGCAATTCTTCTCCTAGGTATCTCCAAAAGGATTAAAAATAGGAGCTTGAACATAACATTTCGAAGCAATGTTAATAGCACTATTCACAATAGCCAAAAGGTGGAAACAACCCAAGTATCTATCAACAGAAGAATGTGCACACAAAATCTGGTATATCCATATATTGAAATACTATTCACCTGTAAAAAGGAATGAAGTCCTGATACATGTTACCAATGGATAAACCTAGAAAACATGCTATGTAAAAGAAGACCATCAAGAAAGGACAAATAAGCCCTGGCTGGTAGCACAGTGGGTAAGGCGCCGGCCTGTGAACGCAAAGGTCGCAGGTTCGATTCCCCAGCCAGGGCACATAACCAGGTTGCAAACCAGGTCTCCAGTCAGGTCTGTGGCTGGAGGCAGGTGAAAGGCAACCATACATTGATGTCTCTCTCCCTCTCTGCCTCTCTTCCTTCCCCTCTTTCTAAAAAATAATTAAATAAAATCTTTTAAAAAAAGAAAAGAAAAAAAAGAAAATATTTTAAAAAAGGACAAATATTATATGATTCTACTTAAATGAAATGTCTATAACTGGCAAATTTGAAGAGACAGATAGATTAGATGTTATCAGGGGCTAAGGAGAGAGTAGAATGAAGAGTGATTGCTTAATAGGTATGAAGTTTAGGGTGATGAAAAACTTTTGAAAATAGATAGTGGTGATGATTGCACAACATTGTGAATATAATTAAATGCCGCTGACTTGTACGCTTTTAAATGGTCAAAATGGCAAGATATATATATCTAAAAATACTTTTTTGGTAATGGTATTATGGTTTTAAGTAAAGGGGACCTCATGTCTACAACTTACTCTCAAATGTTTTAGGAAAAGTGTATGTGTGTAGGTGTGTGTGAACATGCATAGGGAGAGATGAAACAATAGGCAAATGGGATAAAATTGGGGAATCTCGTCACAGGAGCCTCTGAGAGTTCTTTATAATATTTTTGCAACTTTTCTGTAAGTCTAAAATTATTTCAAAATAAAAACTCACCCAAAAATGGCCTAAATGTAAAATGATATTTCATCTCCTACAACTAAAGAATAAAAAAGGACAACTCAATAGCAGATCTGAACACTTTCCAAAAAAAAAAAGACATACCAATGGCAAATTAGCAAAGGAACACATGCTCCATGTCACCCATCCTCATGATAATTAAAGCCCCAAGATCCCACTGCCACCTGCTACATTGGTGAAAATCAAAATGACAGACAACCGAATGCTAGTGATGCAGTGGACCAACTTATACATCGTTAAAGGCAGTGGAAAGTATTTGGAAAATGGTTTGGTTTGGCATCTTCTAATCAAGTTAAATGACCCAGCAGTTCCACTTCTACATAAACACTTAAGTTTAAAAAAATGCCTTGCTGGCCCTGGCTGGTGGCTCAGTGGATAAGGCACCAGCCTTTGAACCCAAGGATCGCTGGTTTGATTCCCCAGCCAGGGCATGTGACCAGGTTGCAAGCCAGGTCTCCGGCCAGATCTGAAGCTGGAGGCAGGTGAAAGGCAACCATGCATTGATGTCTCTCTCCTTCTCTCTCTCTGAAAATAATAAACAAATAAATAATTTTGTAATGCCTTGCTCATTGTGATGGGGTCATTTTATTATTAGCCAATGTCTCAAATCACAAACATGTAGTTTGTCACTGATGATAGTGGATTTAAACTCCTATCCAATCAGTCTTAATAATATTCATTGTTCAGTTCTAGCTCTTGTCAGATCATATTGAATCATTGTTTTTACCTCATTATGTGGAGGAATCTTGATATGATGTAAACTGTGAAATGCTGTGTGAAAACAATACAACACATTACATAATATAAACTGTAAAATGCTGTGTGGAGTAACTGATGCTATTTGTATGTGGTCATCCCCCTGTGTCTTTCCTGTTTGTCTAAATCACCCACTGCCATATCCCAACACCCAGTACAATGCCAGCCATGTGGAAGCTGTTGGTTAAATGAATACTAAATTTACAAGTCAGCATTACTTATGTTAAAACTCCTTGCAATCCAAAACTATGTTCATCTTTTTGTTTTTATTTCCTTGCTAAGTACTGTAGGTCCTAATGGACAGGAGCAGGAAATCCTTAAGAAACCAAAGAGAAGGGAGGGTAGTGTTCACCTCGTTGGGCCAGGTGAGTCTCTGAGCTCCTCGTTTGGCTCCTAGTGGTGTAGGTGGAAATTCCTTTTGCCTCTAACCAATCTGGCCTCTTTCATCTCTTACCAGTTTGAAATCAAGACAAAACTATTTGTCCCTGGAGCAATAAATGTAGTAATACATTATGGCATAAATTCTGCCTACTTTAGATAAGGATAGTCATAAATTTTACACGTGACCTGAGGCTGAGAGACAGGGTGTGTGAGTTATGCTCCGTGATTTGAGGGCTGGGGTCCTATCTCATTATCTTAACTATTTTCCCGCAGGGTCTCGAGGATGCATTATTTTTTCATTTTTACTTAAAAAGTGAGGTGGAAAAGTTTAGAAAACATGATAGGGGAAAGTGTGAACAAAACGAAAGGGAAGAGAACAATATAAGCAAGTGTTTCTCCAGGCTCAGAACCTAGGCCCCAGGCCCCTGGCTTCCCTTCCTGACAATCCAAACTGGTACCAGATTCTCAGCGCCCTGTCCGGCAGCGTCAGCAGCGCCTGTGCCCGGGACTTTCCCAGCGTTAGTGCTGAAAGCCTGACCTCCTGGGAAACCCCTCAACCCAGGCGTCTGTGGTCACCACACACAAGTATATACCAGTTACATTACTCAGCATCTTGGTGTGATGTTAATTAAAAATATATTTCAAAGATCACTCCATATCAGCCTTATATTCATTTAACAGGTATATATGGAGTTACCTACCATGCTCTGGACACTGTTTTAAAAGCTATAGATACAGGGAACAAGATGGACAAAAAAAATTCCTATCCTCATGGAGCTGACATACCAATAAATGGTATCTTTTGTATACGTTTAATCACTTTGCTACCGTGACCCGTGCTGTCTTGGACAATGATTTATCTCAGTTTCTGTGGGGGGAGGACTAGGACGATGGGCCTGGCAAGACTCATCTCCCTGAAACTTTCAGAAGGATTGTTATTTAGTTGAAAAACTTTTTAAAGCATCAGTCACCACCCACTTACCTCGCTGCCTATTACAGACCACATCTTTTCCCCTAACACTGTATCTAATCTTCCCTACAGAGGGCCCTGCACACAGTAGGTCCGCAGTGACTCTCCATTGCCTGAATGAATGAGTCTACCTTGGCTGTAAAAATCAAATTTGTGAAGGCTTTGAGCAAAACCTACTGCCCCACTCCAGGCTCACAGAACTCCAAGTGTAGCCTAGCCCACATAGGTATCCTGGAGAGGTTCCCAAAAACTAAAGGAGAGGAAGAGACTTGTGGGAAATATTTTTCTCAAAAAACATTAAGGGGAAATGGGAAGAGGAAGTCTCATTCATTTGACACACATTATTAGGTTGATTGCTGCTGAAAAATAGGGTGTATAAGTGTGGGGAGGAGGAAGGACTGGCTATCTGTTTGCAAGCTAAGAAAGGGATAATGAAGACATTGTCACTGGGGATGCCTCAGAAAAACAGGAAGGGATGTAGCACATTCAGTCTAGTCTCAGCATTGATTGGGGGTTAAAGAAAGACAGTGTGGGCTAGTGGTACTTAGAATATGGCCCCCAGTTCTGCAGCACCAGCCTCACCTGGAAAACAATTAGAAATGCAAATCCTCAGGCCACACCCCAGACCTACCAATGTGCTGGATCAGGAACTGTGGCAGTTGACGTTTTAAAAAGCCTTCCAGGTGACTAATGTACAGGCACCCTGAAGAGCAAAGGTGCCAAAGCCAGACTTTCATTTTCCATCTGTGTAATTAAACCTCTCTGTGCTTAATTTGCATCGCTATAAAATCGAGATATAACAGAACCTAAGGCGTAGGTTACTGTGAGGATTTATTCATATGACGTGCTTAGAATAATAAGCACCCCAAAACATTCACCATTAATATTCTGGCTGTCCTCTCATCTTGTCTCTGCAACTAAGTGTATAAGCCCATGGGACGTTCATTTCAGGAGCCTAAATGGGGCACTTGGTTGATTTGAAGCTTAGCTCTGGGGGTCCTGTTCTCACTCCCCTTTTCCCCACAGGATCTGGCATCAGGTACAAGGAATGTCAATACCCACAGCACACCTGTGCCCCACCCAATGGAAAGGGGAAAGGGATCAGATGAGCGGGTGCCTCGCATAAGAACAGGAAACAGGACTTCTGGCTAACATGGAGACATAGGTAGACAAGCTGTGTCTCCCTTACAACTAATAGGAATTTATATCTCAAAATGAAATAAAAACAACGCAGACATTTCAGGACCTCTAACTTCATGGAAGTGCAACAAAGAAGTAAAGAAATACTCAGCCAGACAGGTAGGAAGGGTGGAGCCGGTGGGGAGAGTAGTCATAGTGGCAGCACCAGAGTTGAGGCCACAAATGAAAACGAAGACATACATTTAAATCTGGGAAGCACCCTGGATGGTGTGGCTCAGTGGATTGGTGCTGGTCTTCCAACCTAAAAGTTGCTCAATTCACCAGCCAGGGCACATAACCAGGTTGCGAGCCAGGTCTCCAGCCAGGTCCATAGTTGGAGGCAGGTGAAAGGCAACCATACATTGATGCTTCTCTTCCTTTCTTCCTTCCTCCCTGCCCTTCTCTCTGGAAATAATTAATAAAATAGTAAATGAATAAATAAACAAATCTGGGAAGCGATCCCAGGGCCAGGCCGTGCAGCCCAGTCTTGCACTGGGAAAAATAGAGCCTTATTGTTTCTGACTGTGAAAACCAGTAGGGGTTGGGGTGAAGGAAGAAACAGCCAGTTCCAATGGGGCAAGAGGCATTGTTCCTTCTCAGGCCCCTCCCTGACATACAGCATCACAATATGGTGAAACCAGTGGCCTCTCACTGACAAACTCCTAAGGCTCCACCTCCTACAATGTAACAAGTGTGACAGAACTACCTAAGACACAGAGGTAAATACAGAAAGCTTTCAATCTGAGGAGACAGAGAAGTATGGCCCAAAAGAAGGAGGAAATCAAGGGGCCAGTGGGAGAACTGAGTAACTAAGAGACAACCTAACCTGCAAAGTTCAAAATGCTGGTGATTAAGATGCTCACAGACTTGACAGATGTGCTTAAATAAAACAAACTCAGAAAGGAAAAAGTGAAGCCTAGGCAATGTGAAACAAAGAAAAATCCACATGAAACCAAGGGTGAAAGAAAGGAAACCAGGGTTTAAATCAATGAATCGGAATATAAGGAAGAAATAAACAATCAACCAGTACATAAAGAGGAAACAAGAATTGAAAAAAATGAAGAGAGGCATAGGAATCTTTGGGACAACTTTAAATGTGCCCATATCTGAAGCGTAGGGGTGCTAGAAGGAAAAGAGGAAGAGCAAGAAATTGAAAAATTTATGTGAAAAAATAATGAAGGAAAACTACCCTAATTTGGCAAAGAAAAGAGACCTATAAATCCAGGAAGCACAGAGTCCCAAACAAGCTGGACCCAAGGAGGGCCACATTGCAATTAAAATGCTAAAGGTTAAAGATAAAGAGAGAATCTTAAAAGCAGCAAGAGAAAAAAACGACTTACCTACCAAGGTGTTCCTTTAAGACTATCAGCTGATTTCTCAAAAGAAACTTTAAAAGGAAAGAAGGGCCTGGCAAGTAGTATTCAAAGTGATGAAAAGCAAAGACCTACAACCAAGATCACAAGCAAGGAGTTCATCATCACCAAGCCATTTTTATATGAAATGTTAAAGGGACTTACATAAGAAAAAGGGGATCAAAATTATGAACACCAAAAAGACAACAAACTCACAACTGTCAACAACAGAACCTAAACAATAAAAACAAAAACTAAGCAGCCAACCAGAGAGGGATCAGAATCAAAGATAAGGGGAACATTTGGAGGGGTGTCAGCCAGGAGAGGGAGGGGGAAGAAGCGGACAAAGACACAGGGATTAAGAAGCATAACTGGTGAGTGAAGAACAGACAGGGAGATGTTCAAAATAGTACAGGAAAAGGTAAAGCCAAAGAACTCACATGCAAGATCCATGGGCATGAACTAATGGGGGTGGTGGGGATTGCTGGAGGGAGGGGGGTGCTGGTTGGAGGGGAGCAAAGGGAAAAGAGATTGGGACAACTGGAACGCATAATCAATAAAAAAAATAATTTAAAAAATAGTAGGGACACCTGAGGAGTGTTCCTGGCACTAGTAGCAGCACTGGGGGAAAAATAAAGCTACATTGCTTCTGACTGTAAAAAACTGGAAAAGAAAGAAAAAAAAAACAAAAAAACAAAAACCAGGAAACAGGAAGGGGAATGTGTAAATATTGGCCATCTTGGGCTGCTGCCTCTATGCCCAGTTATTTGTTGTAAGAAGCCCACGCAAATAGCTAAAAATAATGCTCCCGCTGCCACCAGGTCAAGCAAAACCAATCCAGATGATTGGTAATGGGACAGAGAAGGTGCAAATTAATATTCAATCAACCTGGTTTAACCAACATGATTTATTTATCCCATGTGGACTCCTTCTTGGGAGGCCTTTGTAGCATTTCAGGTGGAGGTTTATACTGATCCTTAACTTTTTGAGGTTAAGAAACCCATGTAGAATTGTTAGCACAGACTGCCTTTTAAAAAAGATTTCTCTTTTGTTAAATGAGATTATGCAAGAGTCAACTGGATGCAGCAGAAAGTGGAGAAAGTTGGTATTCAAAACATGTGGGGTGTAACCCGGCTCCTTTCTTCTGAGGTTGAGTTGAGTCTATCTCTTCAAGCCTCAGGTTTCCCATCTGTAGGGAGCGGGAGCTGGACTCCATCGTCAAGAGGTGTGTGAACACAATGTTAAATCATGTTGATCCAGGGAAGGAGACAAGGTTCCCCTTACTTCTTTCACTAGCAAGTCCCAGTGTGCTGACAGCCTGCCTTCAACACCTGTCTCATTACGCTAATCTCTCTTTTTAGCGTCAACAGTGTTCAGCATGAACTAACGATAGTTTTGTGTCATTGTATTTTTACAGTTCCCTTGTAGAAATAAGCGATACCAGTTTTCTATTCGTAGCTCAGGAGTAATATCAAATCTCCCTTAACAATTTGCTGAAGTTTACTCATTTTTCTTCTGGTTAATTTTTTTTTTTTTTTTTGCTTTAAGTTGAAAGAAATCAACTCGGTTTGAAGAGAAATAGTAAGTAACAGCGCATCGCTAAATACTAAGTGACAGTAATGGTTTAAATTTATGAGAGAGGAAGAAACACAAAGCTGCTTCCAATTTTCCCGACCTCGGAATCCGTTTTCCACATTTTCCAGCTTTCCCTCGGCCACGCCTCCCACCCGCCCCTCGGGGCGCCAAGAGGCGTGGCACGTCCCCTGGCCCCGCCCCCAGCCCTGCACAGCCCATAATCCACGCCCCTGGGTCCCTCCCCTCCCTTCAGCCCCGCCCCCACCCCGCCCCTCGCAAGCGCGACTGTCCGCCTTCGCCCCGCCTCGCCGCGGCGGGCTCCTCCTTTTCGGCCGCCGTTACACTGCGCTACGCGGCTGCAAGATGGCGGCGCAGCAGCAGGCTCGTGAGGGTGGTGCGCCACTGGCCGGGCCGGCGGCGGAGGCTGACCCACTGGGCCGCTTCACGTGTCCCGTGTGCCTAGAGGTGTACGAGAAGCCGATGCGGGTGCTTTGCGGACACGTGTAAGCGGCGAGCCCGGGCTTGGGAGGGGGCGCCTGACGGGGAGGGGAATGGAGTCGAGGGGCGAGGCCCGGTCAGGGAGAGTCTCGGGCGGAAGCCGGAGCACCGACCGAGAGGGGCCTCTGCCTGGGGCCCCCCCGCGTTCCTGAAGACCCGGGAAGTTGGCAGGTCGCCGCTGTCTCGTCCCGCGCACCCCCGCGTGTCGCTCCCGGCGGTGAGCGCCTGCTGTGCTCCAGGCGGCGGCCGGCTCGTTCCGGGCGCAGCGGTCCGCAGTCCCCCGCCAGGGCCGCGAGCTGCCTGGAGCAGCGCGTCCGTCGCCCGCCCACTGCGTCTGGCGCCGCGTCGCAGCTCAGCCTAGGAATTGCGACGGCAGCGCAGCTGCGGAGCAGGGGACTGCGGTGCCCCAGACCCGTCTGCCCGGAGCCGGGGAAAGGCAGGCGGGCGAGCGGGCGGCCGCAGGTGCGCTTCGCGCTGTGCACTGTGCAGGCTCCGCCTGGGTGGCTCGCAGGTTGCCCGGAGACGTGGGGACCGAAGGCGGCGAGTGTGAAAACGTTGGCGCGCCGGGGATCAGAGTTGGGCGGGATTTGACCGCCAGCCCTGCCCCATCCGACGCGGACCCGGGCGAGGCTGGAAGAACGGGGACGGGGCCACCTGGTCCGCGGGCACCTGTCCTGCGGCCGTTTAGCAGGTGCGGGGATGAGGCTCCCCGCGGGCTCGCGGTTCCCGGAAGGACCGCAGGCTCCCACCTGTCTGCCAGCTGGGAGAAGAGCTGGCCGCTGGCAGGGGCTCCCCGTCTGCCTTCTGCTGCTTCCAGCCGGAGCCCTGGCTGGCTTTGGGCCGGCCTGTTCACAGCCCAGCTAGCCGGCTGCCCCTCTCACTGCTGCCCCGGGCCTTTTCAGACTTCAAGCCCCAATTGGCCACCACCCCCGTTGAAGTTATCCCCAATTTCTTGCACAGAGTAAACGTTAGGGCCACACGAGCGGCAACCATGTCTCTTTTGCCCCGTCCGACTCCGTCTGCGTTCAGACTGCTGTGAAAACGCAGTTTGCGAGGCGAGGGTATCAGGGGTCGAACCTGTGGGTGGGTGGAGGTGATGGAGGGGTAAAGACGCTGGACCTAAATTTGAGGTTTCCTGGAGGCAGCGGAAGCTTTCCTGGGTTGGCGTCACAGGTCGGCGCTAGGATCCAGACCTCGGCTCTTCCCTGTGCTCCCCATCCTGGTTCCACATGTTCAGTGTTGACTGAAAACACGTGGATGCACCTCTCTGAGTCTCCCTTAGTGCCAGGCAAGTGCTTTTTGTGCTGCCTGGTTGGTTTTTGCTAACTTTTGTACTTGGAAACGAGCATCACTGCAGTTCTGCCTGGATGGAGCATTAGGTTTTTAGAAAACTTTATTTTGAACTCTAAACGACTGCATCCTCTTCCAGTCTAGTGGAATACAGCTGGCAAAGGGCAGGTGGCTAGGTGCCCAGGATATGAGAAAGGGACTCTGCTTAGCATTGTAAAAGGAAGGGGTGGAGCCTCTGGAAGGTTAACTAGAGAAAGGCCGAAGTATAAGAAATGGAAACTGAAAGCAGGCTATTTTCTTGGACATGATTCATGGCCCCAAAGGTCTCCCTCTCTGCTTTTGGATGCCCCCCTGCACGGGGGTCATCTGTATGGAACTGACGCTCTGCATCCAGATCTGTGTGGCACGCTCCTTATAATCTTAGGTCTCAGCTCAGGTGTTACCTCCTTAAAGAAGCATTCTGTGATCCACCCCCAGCTGATCTCATTGCTTTGTTTTATTTCCTTCACGTATTGAGTTGCTGCCTGAAACGAACATGTGTTTTTCTCCACTTGGGGACAGGAGCGTAAGTACATAGTGCAGGTTAACTTGTGCCTTCATGGAAAGACCCCTTCTTCTCCCCACCTGGTCCAGCATTTGCCTAGCAGAATCGCATCTAGCTTAATGACCAAGAGGAAGGAAATTCTTAGAGACAGTAAGGAGGTGTCATATGTGCAGATTACCTTTGATGATTCACCCTGCCTTATATCTCTTAGGTTAGGTAAGTAGGCAAGTATTTTCATGCCTCATTATCCATTCCTTCTGTGTACTTGATCAGGCATCACTGCCTTTCTAGGCTTCAGGATAGAAACAGCCATCTGTGTCTTTCCCTTTTCCTTCTCCAAATTCAGTAAGTTACCAGCCCTACTGAAGCATTTCCTGAATTCAGTCTCTGTTGCCTGAGTCAGGCCCTCACCATCCTTTGCCGTTAGCAATCTGTTTGGTTTCTACTTCATTTCCTCTCCTCTTTCCTCACCTAAAAATCATTTTTAAACCAACAACTCTATTGTCTTGTGATAATCCCAGAGGTGTTTTTCAAGAACTTGGATTTAAACATCTGGGTCCCCACTGCTTATGAGGAAAAGTGGTAGGTTTTATTTCCCCAGATACATTGTGAGTTTTTAAATCCAAGGGTCTGGAATATTCTTCTCTCTTGCTCTGCCAGCTGAACGCTGTCTTTCAAGGCTCTTTTTGTAGACGCTACCTCTGAAGCCTTCCCAGCCTTGGCCTTTGGTCCCAGCCAGCTGCTCTTGTATTTATGGTTTCCTAGTGCTTTTGCGTCCACCTCTAATGGTAGCAGCTTCTTTTTGTGGTGCATTTCACATGTGCTAGACACTGCCCCAGGGGCCTCCAACACTCCTCAAGGTGAGTACTATTCCATTTCACAGGGGAAAGCGAGATTCATTAGACCCCTCTGTGCTGGGAGCCAGGGTTGGAAGACGGCACCGTAACACCTTTTGCTAGGTGTCCCAGAATTCTGCATCTGTTTCCGAGGATGGACCTGCGTGCTTCTCGCAGGGCCCAGTCCCCCAGCCTCGTTTTTTCTGGTGTAGGAGGACTCAGTATTTGAATGAGGAGTAGGGAGCAAGTTGTCTTTAATCCATTATTCATTGATGTCTTTTTAAAAGTTGATCCATTTTTGTCTTCATGTCTCCACAACGCATGACTCAGGTTCTCTGTATGTCTTGTTCTAGCTTTTGCTCTGCATGCCTGCAGGAATGTCTGAAGCCGAAGAAGCCTGTCTGTGGGGTCTGTCGCAGCCCTCTGGCACCTGGTGAGCAAGCCTCGGAGCTCGAGCGGCAGATCGAGAGCACAGAGACTTCTTGCCATGGCTGCCGTAAAAATGTATGTGGAAGGAAAACGGGAGAGCTGGTCTTTCTGGGATAAGATGGGAAAAAACGTAGAGCTAAAACAGTTTCTGGAGTCAGAGCATGACCAGATGACTAATAGCATGCGTGCATGCTAGTTCTCTGTTGCAGTGGCTGTGCTGTGTCATTTTGTGACCTTACTGGGTTTTGGGGTTTTTTAAGTTGTCTTAGTGTATTACATATTTTAGCTTTAATACTTATAGAAATCAGTTACCCCAGGTTTTTTCCCCAATAAAAGACTCCTTCCAAAGCATTGTGCATAATTTTCATTAGAATATAGTGATAGAGTGCTCACTTCGGCAGCACATATACTAAAATTGGAACGATACAGAGAAGATTAGCATGGCCCCTGCACATGGATGACGCAAATTCGTGAAGCATTCCATATTTTTAGCAAAAAGGGGATGAATGTAATACAATAACAATAAAATTTTAAAAAAAAGAATATAGTGATAGAATATTTTTAATATAAAATTAAGTCAATGAATCAAAAAAGTTATGTGGTGCAGTTAGTTTCAGAGGAGATTTTAAAATGTCATTGCAGATAAAGAATTTAACTTTTTAGCACTTGACGGAAGACTCATGATATGAAAGTCAATGTGAGATACATGATTATAATGGCAAGATCTAACATTTGAAACACATCCACATTCATTTGTAGAATCTTATTAGAGCCAAGTGTATGTTAACATCTGTTATTACTGCAAAAGAAATTTTTCCTGTTTTATAAGTGACATATGTAGGCTTATTGGTTTTTAAGCCATTATGATTTTGTTAATTCCACGTAAGGCAAAAATAAAAAATTACATAGGTTTTGTCCCCCACTCCAGAGATAACCTCTTTAAAGCGATTCAATTTGGAAGGCTGCAAAATATTTTCCGCCCTTTGACAAATACAGCTGTAGGATTTTTACAAAATAGGTTCATATTTCTAGAACTTTGCTTCACATTTGAAACAATCTTTTACTAAAGGACTGTTAGCCAGCCTTGCACAACAGTTTTTTTGTTTGTTTGTTTGTTTTGTTAAAGATTTTATTAATTTTTAGGGAGAAGGGAAGAAGAGAGAAACATAAGTGTATGGTTGCCTTTTGTGTATCTCCATCTGGGGACCTGATTGGAGACCTGGCCAGCAACCCAGGCATGTGCCCTGACTGGGAACTGAACCAGCGACCCTTTGGTTCACAGGCTGTTGCTCAATCCACATCCGTTTCATTACTCTTAACACCTCAGTATGAGTATTCATAGAATGCATTGACCTTAAACTCTCCTTCTGTCAGAAGGCTTTAGCACAAGGGGTACACAGTGGGCACAGTTCTGAATGGGGCTGTTTCCCATCCCTTTTAATTGGGAGCTCTGGTTGGCAACATGAAGTCAGATACTTTAGCTGGAGGTAAGACAGAAACATCATGGTAAGCCAGAGCTCAAATACTAAAGCTTAGGATTTTTCTGTATGCTTTTGATTTTCTCCATTGTAAAGATCAGTGATTGTATTATTGCATTACATCTCCCAAAATGTTTTTATTCCCTGCATTTCCCCTCTTTCTTCACTCCTTACACATGTTCTTTCTTCTTAGACCACCTGTGATGAAGCACTCTTGGGTTTTCTTTTATCTTTATTGCAAAGACTGGCTTTTATAGAAGAAATAAAATTAAGATTTAGGTTTTTTTGTTTGTTTTTTTAAAGATTTTATTCATTATTTTTAGAAGGGCAGGGAGGGAGGAAGAAAGGGAGAGAAACAACAATGTATGGTTGCCTCTCACCTGCTTCCAGCTACAGATCTGGCTCACAACCTGGTTATGTGCCCTGACTGGGAATCGAATCTGACCTTTGGGTTGTCAGGCTGGCACCTGTCTGGTTTTGTTTGTTTGTTTGTGTTTTTTAGATTTTATTTATTATTTCCAGAGAGGAGGGAAGAGAGAGAGGGAAAGAAACACCAATGTATGGTTGCCTTTCACCTGCTTCCAGTTATGGACCTGGCTGGAGACCTGGCTTGCAACCTGGTTATGTGCCCTGGCTGGGAATCGAACCAGTGACCTTTGGGTTCGCAGGCCGGTGCCTTATCTACTGAGCCACCAGCCGGGGCTCTGTCACACTCTTAATGGTTTTACTCTAGGATTACTAACCTTTATCCCTTTTATTTACATGGTCACTTTTCTCTGCTGCACATAATGAAATGTAGTTCTTGGGTTGCTATGAGTTTAAATGCTAGTTTGGAACACTTGAAAAACTTCACTGGGTCTGGAGTGTATGAGCAGAGAGCATACTTTGAGTAAAGGAGACCTCTAGAAAAGTTAGTGTAGAGTGGAAGCAGATGTCCTGGTGTGGTCAAGTAAAATATTAGTTGTTTTTTTTTTTTTTTTTTTTTTTTAATTTTCAGAGAGAAAGGAAGGAAGGGAGGGAGGGAGAGAGAGAGAGAAAGAGGAAGAGAGAGAAACTCATGCCCCCTACTGGGAACCCCTGGGCATGTGCCCTGACCAGGAATCCAACTGAACAACCTTTTGCTTTGCTGGATAATGTCCAAGCAACTGAGCTATACAGGTCAGGGCACATCAGTCTTGATTTTCAACAGAAACCCTGCAACAGTCAGGGATTCAGCCCTGTCAGCACAGCCAGGCGACTACTGAGATGGTTTGCGAGGGTGGTATAGGTCTAGTTTTCATCTTGCCCTTGCTTTGGGATTATGTTGGGCCTCGTATAAGGTCCTGGCTAACTTGTGGCCTCTGATTCTTCCTGTCCCAAGTTCTTCCTATCCAAGATCCGGGCCCATGTGGCTACCTGTTCCAAATACCAGAATTACATCATGGAAGGTGTGAAGGCCACCACCAAGGATGCATCCCTTCAGCCAAGGTAAGTGACTCAATCACTCCTTGGTTGTCATCTTTTGCTACGAAGATATAGAACACTTGGCACGTTAAGGGCTGTGAGTTGTATGAGTTTTAGAAAGTAGAGGTATGATAGTTAGGCTGGCTAAAGCTCGTGCAAGTTTTTTTATGGGGGTGGATGTGGGGAAGGACTCTGGTGTTCACTTCAAATATTAGCTGTGTGAAGTTATTTTCAGAACACTTGACTGACTCTGAAGTAATCATCACAGGCCTTGCTCCTTTTTGGAGGATACAGTGGCTGAAGCTGCAGGGAAATGTACTCACAGAGGTGCTTTCTTCTTTCCTGCTTTTCTTCTTCCAGGAGTGTCCCAAACCGTTACACCTTCCCTTGCCCTTACTGTCCTGAGAAGAACTTCGATCAAGAAGGACTTGTGGAACACTGCAAGTTATCCCATAGCACGGATACCAAATCTGTGGTACGAGTAACTTTAAAAATATTTGTATGGGAAAAATGTCAAGACCTACAGGAAAATTACAGGATCAGTACAGTGAACTCTTTTTAAGATTTTATTTAGTTATTTTTAGAGATGGGGAAGGGAAGGAGAGAAACATCAATGTGTGGTTGCCTCTTGTGCACCCCTGCCTGGGGACCACCGCCCAGGCATGTGCCCTGACTGGGAATTGAACTGGTGACTCTGGTTCGCAGGTCAGTGCTCAGTCCACTGAGCCACCCCAGCCAGGGCAGTACAGTGAATTTTTATGTATCTTTCACCTGGATTTTCAGATTAATAACATTTTACTGAATTTGCATAACTGTACTTTCTGTGTAGAAATAGTTTGCTAACCATTTGAGAATAAGTTATAGAGATCATGACTTGCCCCTAAATACCTCAGCATGTATCTCCTGAGAACAAGAACATTTGCTTTTAAAAATGACTTTTTTTATGTTTGTCACACTTAGGAAATGTAGCATTCAGACAATCTTAATATCTACTATGGAATTCATGTTTAAATTTTAACATTTGTAATGTTCTTCATATTAGTTTTCCCCTGCCCCCATATCCTGGATCTGTGTTAGATTTAGTTGTCATGTCTCTTTAGTCCTTGGCCTTTCTTTGTCTTTCATGACCTTGCCATCTTTAATAAGGACAGGCAAATTATTTCGTAGACTGTCCTTCAATCTGTGTCTGGAGGCAGGTGAAAAGCAACCATACATTGATGTCTCTCTCCCTCTCTGCCTCTCTCCCTTCCCCTCTTTCTAAAAATAATGAAATAAAATCTTTAAAAAAAGAAGAAACAATGACAATAATAGTGATTTACTTTTTATATATTTTTAGATTTCATTATTTAATATTAATTACATATATACAAATATATAATTAAATACATAAACATTTATATAATTATTAATATTAATGTTTTGTTAATATTATTTTTACAGAGCAGGGAAGGGAGAGAGGGAGAAGAGACATCCATGTATGGTTGCCTTTCCCTGCCTCCAGCTATGAACCTGGCTGGAGACCTGCCTTGCAACCTGGTTATGTGCCCTGGCTGGGGATCGAACCAGCGACCTTTGGGTTCACAGGCCAATCAATGCCTTATCTATCCACTGAGCCACCAGCCAGGGCTTTAATGATCATTTTTAAATTTCTTGTATTGCAGAGTATTGTACTGTTTCTTTTTTAATTATTTATTTATTTTTATTGTATATATTTTTTCCCATTACCATTTATCACCCTCATATCTCCCTCCCCTCTGGGCTTGTCTACTTCTTCATGATTAGATGCAGGGATGCTCCATAAGTGCTGTGTCCTCCACGCGGCATGTTAGGGGTCCTGTGATGTCGTTGATCCCATTGTTGGTATTGTTAACTTGGATTGCTTAGTGTCCACCACATTTCTCTGTAAAGCTGCTGCCATTTTCCTTTTGAGGTTAGCTTTTTTATAGTTGTGGAGAAAGCGAATTTAAGCTGAAATTATTAGGGGAGTGCTTATCAGTACTTTGGTATTTAATTATCACAGATTGATGTTGTTTTTTCTTTTTTAAGTATAATTATTGATTATGCTGTTACAGTTGTCCCAATTTCTTTTCCCTTTGCTCCTCTCCACCCAGGACCCAACTTCCCTCCTGCAATACCAGCCTCTTTAGTTCATGTTCATGGGTCATGCGTATACGTTCCCAGGCTTCACCCTTTCCTCTGTTATTATTAACTTCCCCTTGTCTATCGTGTACCCACCAATTATGTTTCCTAGTCTTCAAAGCCCAAATCAACTTTTTGTAGGCAGGCTTTTCAGCCTAAGCCTCCTCATCTTAGCATTTACTTTGTGAAAAATAGCACTTAAGGCTGTGTTTTAACTCCCCTGGGACATTGTTCATCTGTCATTTCTTGGTTTTCTTTGTGTCTTGGATAATTTTGTGTGCTACAGTCTAGCCCCCCATTGGGCTGACACGTTCTGACCACAGTAGGGGATAAGAAAAGAATGGTATGGTGGCTCAAGCCTTTACCCCTACGTGTCATTTGACTGACAGCATTTTCAGGATGTGAATATGCACATGAGGGTTTTACCTGGTCCTGGACTGGTGTGTCAGGAAAGCTGTTAAAGGGAGTCAGACACCAGCCACAGAGGGTGGATGTCAGCTCAGATGTCAGGTACCTAAGACCATGCTTCTCTGTTGACAGGTTTGTCCGATATGTGCCTCAATGCCCTGGGGAGACCCCAACTACCGCAGCGCCAACTTCATCGAGCACATCCAGCGGCGGCACCAGTTTTCTTACGACACTTTTGTGGTGAGTGGAGCCCCGGCTATGATCCTTCCTTCCCACCTCAGATCTGGAGAACTGTGGGCCCCCTTGTTGAATTTTGTCACTGAGGTGATGGGCTTTCTGGAATGGCAGCTCTGTGGTCTGTGAGCCAGGTGAGTGGCCACAGACTTCCTTGTGTGGTAGTGAAGAGGATCCCTGGCTGGTGTGGCTCAGTGGATTGAGCACCTCCCTTTCAAACTAAAAGGCTGCTGATTTGGTTCCTGGTCAGGGCACATTCCTGGGTTGTGGGTCGGTCCCTGGTTGGGGGTGTGTGAGAGGCAACTGATCTCTCATGTAACAGTTTCTGTCCCTCTCTATCTCCTTCCCTTACCCTCTCTCAAAATTAAAAAAAAAAAAAAAAAATGATGAGCTGAGACATAGGGACAGCTTGCTCCTAGGTTATTTTTCTTCTCCAAATTTTTGCCCACTTTCTTTTGGTATATGTAATTATTCCTTGTTATAGAACCTGGTTTGGAACTTCTTATTGATTTTAGGGAAAGAGAAAAACATTGGTTTGTTTTTCCACAAATTTACGCATTCATTGGTTGATTCTCATGTGCCCTTATCCAGGATCAAACCTGCAACCTTGGGGTGAACCAGCTGAGCTACCTGGCCAGGGCTTGGTTTGTTTTTTTTGTTTGTTTGTTTTTGGGGTTTTTTTAAAGATTTTATTTTCAGAGAGAGGTGGGGAGGGAATGAGAAAGAGGGAGAGGAACATCAATATGTGGTTGCCTCTTGTACACCCCCAGCTGGGGATCTGGCCTGCTACCCAGGCATGTGCCTGATTGGATTCAAACCAGCAACCTTTTGGTTCGCAGACCAGTCAGTGCTCGCTCATTCCAGTGAGCCACACCATCCAGGGCATGGCTTGGGATTCTTAAGATTAGATGCCCATGGGGCCAGGGGAACAACGGAAATGGCCCCTGTAGGATTTTTAAGCTGGATTGTGTATGGCATGTTATCCTGCTGTCAACTCTAGCTGCTGTTGTCATATGAAAGTAACAGGCACAGTATTACCTGTCTCCTTCACTCACCCTAACCCCAAGAAGCTGGAAATACTTTATTTCATATAAAGTATAACATACTTATTTTTTAAAGTACTTCAGGTCAAACAAAGCATATCCACTGGCCAAACATGGTCATTAGGTTTATGTCCTTTTCCTAGAGTTGTGTGGTTTTGAAGGGACACACTATTATCTTGGCATTCTAGTGATAGATAAATTTGGCCAACTGCTTGGAATAAACCTTTTAAACATGTTATTGTCAAGTTAGAACTTTATAGTATTTAGGCTTTAATGGCTGTATTCAGGTCCTGAGAAGGAAAGCATGGCTCTTTCTTAAGTTGTCATAAAGAACATTTGTTCATGGTCTGATACAGTGTCTGAAACTCAGACTTGAAAATAACTTGTCCTCTTTGTTAATGCTGTAAAGATGAATATAATGACCAAACAGAAAACTTCACCTCACTGAATTGGACAGGCTAGTTTCACTACAGTATATTCCACAGTACAGTACATTGGTCTATGCCAGGTCCATCTGGGTGCTCTCTGGTCCTCACCACCCCCATCTGAGGGAGCCATCCTTACTGTCATTGTCAGGATAAGGCAGCAAAGGCATTGAGAGATAAGCAACCTGCCCAGAGTTATGTGACTAATAGCATTGTCAACCATGGGGCTAGGAGCCAGCCCCTGACTGCTGTCTCTAGGGGGGCCCCCAAGCTCAGCTCTCCTGCTTCTCTTTCTGAATGGGAGTCTTTGCCGCTGCAAACAGATGCTGAGGCTGTGTCTGTGTTTTCCCCTAGGATTATGATGTTGATGAAGATGACATGATCAATCAGGTGTTGCAGCGCTCCATCATGGATCAGTGAGCAGAACTTCTGCTGATCAGCTCATATTCCAGAGCTTCTATTACATGTTATATGTGAAACTTTAAATATACAAGCGACCTGGAAGTGAACCATGGTGTTAGGACAGGGTCACTTCTAACAGGGAAACAGGTT
>PVIW01002858.1:174101-194927 GCA_004026585.1 Noctilio leporinus | reverse complement strand
GTTGATTTGCTGATGATTGCCATTCTGACAGGTGTGAGGTGGTATCTTAATGCAGTTTTAATTTGCATCTCTCTGATGACTAGCGAGGTTGAGCATTCTTTCATATGCCTCTGGGCCCTTTGTATATCTTCCTCAGTGAGTTGTCTGTTCAGGTCCTTTGCCCATTTTTTAATTGGGCTGTCTGTCTCCCTGGTGTTGAATCGCATTAGTTCTTTATATATTTTGGAGATCAGACCCTTGTCTGAGGTATCATTGGCCATTATGTTTTCCCATACAGTTGGTTCCCTTTGAATTTTGCTGATACTTTCTTTAGCTGAACAGAAACTTTTCAATTTGATATAGTCCCATTTGTTGATTCGTTCTTTGATTTCCTTTGCCCTTGGTGAAGTATCAGTAAACATATTTTTGTGTAGGATATTGGAAAGTTTACTGCCTATATTTTTCTCCAGGACCTTTATGGTGGCACTGCTTATGTTTAAATCCTTTATCCATCTTGAGTTTATTTTGGTGTATGGCGTAAGTTGGTGGTCTAGTTTTATCTTTTTGCATGTTGCTGTCCAGTTCCCCAACACCATTTGTTGAAGAGACTGTTTTTATTCCATTGGATGTTCCTTCCCCCTTTGTCAAATATGAGTTGACCATAGAGTCCTGGGTTAATTTCTGGGCTCTCTATTCTGTTCCATTGATCTATATGTCTATTCTTATGCCAGTACCATGCTGTTTTGATGACAGTAGCCTTGTAGCATTGTTTGAAGTCCGGTATTGTGATTCCTCCTACCTTGTTCTTCTTTCTCAAGATTGTGGTGGCTATTCGTGGGCGTTTTTGGCTCCATATAAATTTTTGAAGTATTTTTTCTATTTCTGTGAAGTCTGTCATTGGTATTTTAATTGGATTGCATTGAATCTGTAGATTGCTTTGGGTAGTATGGACATTTTAATGATGTTAATTCTTTCCATCCACGACCATGTTGCATTTTTTAAAATATTATTTTAAAAGTCATCACCCAAGGATATGTTTATTGATTCTATAGGAGAGAAGGGTGGGTGGGAAGGGGTGGGGAGAGAGAGGGAGGGAGGGAGAGAGAGAGAGAGAGAGAGAGAGAGAGAGAGAGAGAGAGAGAAAGAGAGAGGGAGAGAAACAGTGAGAAACAGTGAGAAACAGTGATAGCTTGCCTCTGGTACATGCCTCAACTGGGGATTGAACCCATGACCTAGGTAAATGCCCTGACTGAAATGGAACCCACAACCTTTTTGGTGTACAGGACGATGCTGCAACCAAACTCAGTCACCCAGCCAGGATTAACAAGTATTAGTTTTAATTTTGTGATTATCTTTTTAATATTTGGAACCAGTTTCTTTTTCCACATTTCAAATATTTCCATAGGACCCTTGAAAATCTTGAAGGGACTAGAAGATAGTACATAGGGTGCCTGGATTCAAGGCCCTGCCCAGATAAAGAACTACTGACCGCACGTATGCTTCCCATGGCAACTGACTTGCCCTCCTGTTCCTCACAAAAACAGCAGGAAAGTGACCTTAAGCCAGTGTCAAGTTCTATCACTTAATATGACACAATCCTTTTCTCTCCAGATGAACTACAAACACATTTCTTTTCTGGGCAAGCAATGTTAGCATATCTCTATAAAAAACTGAAAAAAACCCCAAAACTTTTAATACTGGTCCAAATAGACCAGTGACTATTTTTTTTATGGCTTCAAATACAAATACATTATTTTTTGATCGGGTATATTTTATAAAAATATGAAATTTATCCTTTTTCATTGGCAGATTTGAAGTAGCTTGAAACAATGAAGTGTTGGCAATAATATTGGGACATTGTGACAAGGAAAATGAGTTTTGTCTTTATTTTTCACACTAAGGAGTTGTGTGAGCCTCACTGCATTGTGCCGCAGGCAGGCCTCAGTTACTTCTGTTGTGCAGTGAATGATTTGCAGTGGACAGGTATTTTCTAAACTTTAGTCATTTCCAAAGCACTTCCATGATTTTTTGCCATAGTTACATGATCTGAAGCCAATAATTTTGTGATACTTTCCTTTACATAAATTCTGTTCTTCACTTTAAAAGTGTATGTCAAAGTGACTTTTGCTCCTGGTCAAGATGGAATAGCAGGGAGAAGATTTACCCTCCTACCAGAAATATCTGAATATATAAACAAAGTATAGGAAACAGCCATTTTCAAGACATTGAATGTCAGATGATGTATCCAGCAATATGTAATAGAGAGGATACAAATGAGGTCAACCCTATAATTGCCCCAGTTTATTTCCTAGAAAGTGTTTCCAGATGTGGTGCAAGGAAGGAGAACCCTGGCAGAGCCTGGCGGTCTCCCTTGGTTGAGTCAGGGGAGGCCAGCATACTGGAGGGGAAATAGCTCCACAGAGAGTAAATTTAGAGATTGGAAGAATTTCCCATTGTTCAGGTTAATACTGATCGGTGCATGCATGAGAGAAAAGTACTTGAGTCTGAGGAAAGAACCATCTGAAAGTATTAGAGGGAATAATCAATAAGGATCATGAAGACCTGGGAATTGTAACTATTCACACCAGTCAGAACTCATAATTCATGGAGAATCAGGTATTCAGAAGGGCGTTGCCTTAGTCATGGGAAAAGTTAGCCCTATGTTAAACTCTATTCTGTTCTCACCTAAAAAAGTTTTAAAACAAAACCGGATAGGCTCAAACTGTTCCCAGGTAACTTAACTGTGTCCCAGAGTGAAATTTAAGAATTAAAAAACCAAACCAAAATACCCAGCACCAAATAAAATAAAATTCCAATTTTTAAATAAAAATTTTGTTTATTATTTTCAGAGAAAAGGGTAGGGAAAGAGGGAGAGAGACATCAATGTATGGCTGCCTTTCACCTGCCTCCAGCTAAGGACCTGGCTGGAGACCTGGCTTGCAACCTGGTTATGTGCCCTGGGTGGGAATTGAACCAGCCACCTTTGAGTTTGCGGGCCACTGTGCCACTAGCCAGGGCGAAATTCCAATTTTTGGCGCCCACTAAAAAATTACTAGGCATGCAAAGAGGGATGGTGAGGATGAAAAATATTAAAGCAATCTGACACAGATTTTAGAATTTATAGACAAGGGCATCAATTAATTGTTATAACTATAATACACATATTCAAAATGCTAAAGCAAAGATTAAAAATTGTTAGAGAAATGAAAGATATGAAAAAGGCGCACATTGAACTTCTAAAGATGAAAACCTGAATGTTTGAGGTGAAAAATGCATTGGGTGGAACCAATGGCAGATTGGAAATTACAAAAGAAAGGATTAATGAACCTGCAAAATTAGGACTAGAAACTATTCTAAATGAAACATACAGAAGAAAAAAAGAAAGTAATGAAGAGAGTTTTAGTGGGTTATGGAAAAACTTCAAATAGTTTAATAAATGTCAAAGTGCAATCTCTGAAGGGGCAGGGGAGGAGACAGAGAAAACTTTGAACCGATAATAGCCCCCAAATTTTCAAATTTGGTGAAAACTATGATGCCACAGATACAAAGAGCTCAAAAAACAAAAATCACAAGAAACAGAAAAATTATACACTAAGGCACATAATTAAGTGCTCAAGAACTGGTGATAAAGATAAAATCTTTAGGAATAAATACACATACATATAGAGGAAGAAGGAGAAGGATGACAACAGAGTCCCATAGGAAACAATGGAAGTGAAAAGATAGTGGAGAAATATTCTTAAAGTGCTAAAAGAAAAATTGCCTACCTAGGATTCTATACATGATAAGAGTATCTTTCAGAAGTAAAAGCTTTTCCTGCCCTGGCTGGTAGCATAGTGGATAAGGCTGCAGGTTCAATTCCCCAGCCAGGGCACATAACACGGTTGCAAACCAGATCTCCAGTCAGATCTGTGGCTGGAGGCAGGTGAAAAGCAACCATATATTGATGTCTCTCTCCCTCTCTGCCTCTCTACCTTCCCCTCTTTCTAGAAATGATTAAATAAAATCTTAAAAAAAAAAAAAAAAAAAAAAAAAAAAAAAAAAAAAAAAAAAAAAAAAAAAAAAAGACTGAAGTTAAAAAAAAAAAAAAAAAAGTAAAAGCTTTTCCTTCCAGACACAGAAAGGTGGAAAGAATTTAGTTGTAAACTACAAGTAGAACCACAGTTCAAAAAGTATTAAAGTCTTTTTTATAAAAGGGAAAGGATATTATATGTAAATATACATCTACACAAAGAAATTATGAGTCCTAGAATTGGTAACTACATGGGTAAATATGTAACATTTTTTCTTATTATTTATATATCTAACAAATAACTGATTACTTAAGCAAAAATTAATAATGTAATGTAAGGTTTTACACATTACATTATTAATACAGATAGAACTACAAAGTACAAGAACAAGAGCACCAATCCTGGAAGAGGAAAAATAAAAATGTGCTGTTTTTAAAGTTCTTAAATGTGAAATGGTATTATTTCAATTCAAGGTAGACTGTGATAAGATAAAGATATATCCTCTAAGCCCTAAAGAAATTTATTTTAAAATGAAACAAAGAGATATATCTAAGTAAATGAACAGAAGAGGTACAGTGGGATCATAAGACATAATTCAAGAGAAGGTAGAAAAAGAGGAAAATCTATTTCATAATGACAAAAGAATCACTTCAACAGGAGAGAGAATATATCAGCCCTAAACATTTATACCTAATAACAGAGCTTCCTTCAAAATATATGAAACCAAAACTGATAGAACTACAAGAAGAAATAGACAAACCCACAATGATGGCTACAGATTTCACCACCCTTCTCTCAGTAATTGATAGATCAAGTGGGCAGAAAATCAGCAAGAAAACTTAACCACCACCACAAATTCACTTGACTGGATTGACACTTAGAGACCATTTTACCCATCTATAGTGGAATTACACATTCTTCTCAAGGGCACACAGAACATTTGCCAACAGAAACCATATTCTGGGGCTATAAAACAAGTCTCAATAAATGAAAAAGGATTCAAATCATACAGTGTGTTCTATGACCACAAAGGAATTAAAATAAAAATCAATAACAGGGTGATGTCTGGACAATCTCCAGATATTTGGAAAATAAATAACATGCTTCTACATTACTAATGGGCCAAAGAAGAATTACAAATAGAAATGACAAAGTGTTTTGACCTGAATTAAAATGAAAACAACATATTAGAATTTTTGGAATTCCATTAAAGCAGTACTTGGGAGGACATTTATAACACTAAACCCCTAATTAGAAGAAAAATCTCAAATCAATTGTGTCAGCTTCTACCTAAGAAACTAAAAAAGGAAGAAGGAATTAAACACTAAATAAGCAAAAGAAAGGATTGGGTTTGATTCTGGCAACAGTTAGCTGTGGAACCTCAGGACGCATTGTTCTCGCTGGAAACAATAGCAGGGTTTACCAAATGCTGAGTCTGCAGCATGAGACTTGTAAGGGAGATTATTAGAAACATCAATTTCTAAGCCCTGACCCAGATTTAGGGACTATAAATTTCTGGGTACAGTTTTGAAAACCTATGCATTGCATCTTGTTTTAAAGATTTTATTTATTTATTTTTTAGAGAGAGGAGAAGAGAGAGAGAAAAAAAGAGGGAGAGAAACATTGATGAGGGACAGAAACATTGATGTGTGAGAGGTACATTGATTGGTCGCCTCTCTCACACTCCCATCTTGGGGCCTGGCCTGCAACTCAGGCATGTACCCTGACTGGGAATCAAACTTGCAACCTTTTGGTTTGCAGGCCGACGTTCAGTCCATTGAGCCACCTCAGCCAGGGTGAGAACCTGTGCATTTTAAACACAGAAGTCATAGGACTGTTCTGAGAGTGGTAGGACCAGTGTCCCCCTACTTGCTGTCACGCTGTTCAGTGATATGTCATCTGAGGGGATGGAAGTGAGCCAGGGTCAACCTTAGACAGGAAGGCTCTCAGCTTCAGTGTGATCCCTGTCCCCTGTAACTCAGGTAACCAAGTCGACATGAAAGACTAGGACCTGGAAACTGAGGCTATTAGTAATGACAAACATGGACAAATGAGAGATATCGTCTTGTAATGTTATAGAAGCCTCTGAGATATTTGGTCATCTCCTCAGGAGGTGAAAGTGTTGACTACACTGAGATTGGATTCCCAGCCCTTCTAGCCATGTGGGAACTAAGGAAGTGATTTAATTTCTTCATTTTTATTCCATTTCTGCTCCATAATTTACTTATTTAATCATAAGTATCTTCATGTATCTCTCTGAACAACCTCAACAAATTTATGCTGGCATTTTTTCAGACTGTTCTCTAAAATGAATTTCATTTGGAGTGAATTATTCTTCTGAGTCTTTTGTTTCTTGGCTGTCCTACCCGAAATTAGTCCTTCTTCCTATGCTTTGGAATCTTGGTTTAAAGGCTCTTTTTGAGTATCTCCTCCAAACATTTCTCTCCCTCAAGGTTTTGGTGGTTCTCTACCTAGCCCAGCCCTTCCCACTCTGAAACCAGAACCAGGTTTTACAATTCAGTGAGTGTAGTGCTCTTAGGGGTGAGTGAGGGACATGGCAGGTCTGTTTACAGAGTGGTAGGCAGGTGGCTCAGTTTCTGTGAGTTAACACGTAGTCTCTCCCAAGGCTCACAGCTTCATCTGAAGCCATAGTCCCCAGCAGAATGGAGAGCCCTGTCTGCTTCTGGCATCAAACAGGAAGCTTATTTATGTTCCAAGCTCATTCACATTTAGAAGTCCTTGTCCCACAGGGACCTAGCTCCCAGTCATGGGGGTCTACCGCCAGAGCCCAGGCAACCCATAATTTATGTCTTCCTTTTGTGCCTGGCCCATGGAGTTTCTTATCTTGTACTAGAACCTGGTTGTGTCTTCCTGGTCTTCTTCCCTTCTTTTGCTCCTTCCTTCATCCCTCCCTCTCTCCCTCTTTCTGTCTCTCTTTCTGCCTTTTAAATATTTCGTCTGTCATCGCCATGTGTTCAGAGTAGAAAGGTGAATTCACTGCCTTTTGATCATTATAAAAGTCTGAATTAATTTATTTGAAATAGTAAGTAAATGGCATTTCTTCTAATCCCTGTTCTCAGCACTATGATCTACATCCTCTACCATGATTCACTCTTTTTATTCCTTCATTTGACAGAGCCTGGGAATTTCCATCTTTTATCAAGATTGTGATGTTATACAAGTTGGTATTTATTGATTTGTTGAAAATGTTATGCGTATATGTCCTGATCTCCAAGACAATCTGCTAACTGCTTAAAAGCGCGCCCCGTGATGCATCATTAAAGCTTTCCCCAAGTGGTCCTTCCTCTGGTAGCCAGACACTGAAAGCCTCAATAAACGTAAATTATGAGATTCATTCATCTCAAATTTCCTTAATTCTGCCACCAAGTGGAATTATATACATAAATATATAAAATATTTATATATCCAAATGTAATGTTGAAACATAAAACCGGACAGCTATATACAGTTTACAAATATGTAGATATTTGACATTTTTGAGCTTTTTTTTTCTTTTCTTGCTGTGTGTTTTGAGTATTAGCACCTACTGACCTTTCATCTTGAAAAATACTGTGCATTTCTCTACTACCCATTTCTCAGTGACATGGAGAGAGAAATTCCCCAGGCTTCCAGTCCTGCCCATCAGAAAGTCAGCTGACTGTGACCAGAGAGCTAGCACGTTCTTTCTCAGAACAGGTGTTAACCCTGCCCATCTAGTTAAGAGCCTGCAAGGTCTTTACTTTTGGGAGTTAAAGAGGCAGTCTGTGTGGGGTCCCTTCTCCTTCCCCACAAACTCGTTTGTTACTGGGGATACACACCCTCCAGAAATCTTTCAATGCTCTTCAAACAGTGGGCATGAACAATGCACCTGACCTTGTTCAAAGACAGGGGTTGCACTGCCCCAGGCTGAAAGTGCAGAAATATAGTAAATTATGTCTTTCTCTGGGCTTTTCTACTTTGTTGCATGGAAAGGCTCCTGTCTTAGATGACCAAAACACTTATTATTTTCTCTTTTTCTTTTCACTTGAGTAAATTAACTAATGCACGCCATTGGTTGTTAATGATTCTGCAATAAGAATCTGCACTTTGATAAGAGCCAGCCAGTGGGAAAAATGCAGAACTTTATATCCTTTATACTTCAGATCCTTTATTTACCTCTGAGAAGACTAATTCTTCATGCTCCCCCTCTGAATCAGGAATGAACTTTGTGGGAAGCATGTTTCATCCTGCAGAAAGGCTCCTTAGTGAATGGCATTTGCTCAAAGGGAACAAATGCCTGCAGGGTATTCTCACCAGGTGGAGGTTGCTGGGGACAAAATGTGACATCTGCAGAAGAACTGTAAGGGAACACTTTAGCCATCCAGTGCTTCCCAATAGACACAGGACTCACTCACAGAACAATAGTGGAAATTTGGCTCATGTTCAAAAGGCCTCTCCAATGGTACTAACTGTAAAATGGAGAGAGTGATGTGAAATCTGTATAAGGCCACCACAGCCACCATACACTTATGCATGCACATGAAATCCCTGGCCCAGAGTGGCACAGAGCATCAATAAAGAAATCCATGACAAGACATGTGTGTCTATATTTGCATGAGAAAATGAAGGCTACTTCACGAAAAAAGGTAAATTTCTAAGTAATTGAGATGTTATCTATATATGCTAGATTTCCTTTCAAGTTTCAGCTTAGGTTTATAAACTTATACTAGAAAGTTACTACATTCCTAAATTCCTATAATATGGACTTAAAAGCTGATTGGTAGTATGTAAAGACTTGTATGTGTTGGGGGTGGAATGCTAGGAAATACTTTAATGTCTTTTTTTCAAGTACATGTTCAAAGGTGAAATATATTCACATGTGTGAAAGTAGTCATAGCAAAGAATACTGTTGAATATGTTTGCCAGAAGATTTAGACCCTAAAAGTGGAAACATGAAAGGCAGGGGGCCAGGGTTGCTGGACTTGGAAGGGGCTTGGAAGAGGTCAGTCTCCTACAACAGAGAAATAAGGTCTTTGTGATTCGTTATAATGAGGCCACGGTGAGATTAGGATGGGCCCTAATTCAGTGACTAGTGTCCTGTCTTAGAAGAGAAAACAGGGGAGACAGAAGACACACAAGGAGAAAGATGTGGTACAATGGAGTCAGAAACTGGACTGGCACATGAAGAAGTGGGGAATGGCGGGGATTGCAGGCCACCACCAAGAGCGGGGAGAGAGACATGGAGCAGACTCCCCTCCAGAGCCCTCCAGGAGGATAGCTGGACGTTGGATTTCTATCCTTTGTGAAAAAATAAGTTGCTGTTGTTTTAAGGCAACCAATTTTGGGCACTTTGTAAATATGAGGTAACGCATCTGCTAGGCTCCTGATATGTGAGCGGGGAAAAGGCTGAGATCTTAGCTTCAGAATATAGATTTTTTTTTAACCAAACCCCTGTTCCCAGCACGCCAGGTTTTGCTTTTGTTTACCTTTTAGTACTTCAAGGAAATGAGGTGATGACTACATGGCGGGAGGGGTGTTTATCATATTAAGTTTGTATATGAATGAAATTTTTATTAAAAATAATGAAATTTTTATTTTAGCAAAACTAAAATTAATAGTTGTCCTTAGAGAAATGATAAATACTGTGTTCATGTGACAAAAACAGGCTACCATAAAATCAGAAGAGAGGACTAAAAATAGCTTTTAGAAATGAAAAATAGGTTAGCAGAAATTTTTAAATACGATAAAAGCATTGGAAGAGAAAGTTGAAGGAATTGCTCTGGAATGAGAATAGAAAGAGATTAAAAATAGGAAGAAGTGATAGGAAAATTATGGGATATACTTAGGAGATCCAAAATCTAGTAGGCATACCGTAAAAGAAATAACCTAAAAAAATAGAGTTTGGGAAAGTTTGAAATCAATCAAATTTCCCCAAACTGAAAGATATGAATTCTCACTACTCCCACCGTTGTTAGGAAACATAGTACAGTGAATGAAAAAAGATAATAACAAGGCATCATTGTTGTGGTTTTAAAACATGCTCTCAGACTCTTTGACACTTCTCTCATCAAATAATAGAATCTATTAATATGCTTTGAAGCAGTAAATTTTGGCAAAAGCAATGCTCAATGATTCCAGAAGCTAAGTCATGAAAAGGCAACATGTCATAAAGGGCTTCCACTTGGCTCTCTCTTGGGACACCCACCGGGGTAGCCAGCCCCCATGCAGTGGGGAAGCCAGGCAGCCCCTCCTGTGTAGGTGTTACAGATACAGCTGGGGGCCCAGAGGGCAGGTGTTGGGTGGACATGGGAGTGAGTGTACCTTCAGATGATTCCAGGTGGCAGCTCTCCTTCCAGCTGCCCCTGCTGATGCCAGGAGGAACAGACACAAGCTGTCACTGCTTTACCTTGCTCTTTTTTCAGTTCACTTCTGCATGTATTGCAAGGGAAAAAGTGAAGAGAATAGGAGGCCCCGTGAAAGGGTTTTCATCTATTCAGGAAAATAGAATGAATGACCCCATAGAAAAACCTAGAATATCTAATATCTGCTACATTCTTCCATTGGCCTCTGTACCAAGTCTTGCATCCCTGTACAATGATTTATTTGAAGAGCTTTTAAGAAAGCATAGTTAACTTGACATTTTCCCAGGAATTTATGTTTAGTTTCTGGGTTTTCCTAAGCTTAGTCATGGTTCTTTTCATCCATTTGCCACTTTACTGTTTTTTAAGTATCTTCTTGGAATGTGAATTATTTTCATTCTGTTATTCATGTTGCTTCATTTCAGGGCCATTAGGGTTTTCATTTGGGTTTGTGAAAATAATTTGTTGAATTCTTTCGGTGGCTTAGGCAAATTGATGAAGGAAGCATAGTTTCAGTTCGTTTTTCTGTATATTCTTCCCAAATTACAATTTTTAAAACACATCAACCATGAGTTTCCTGGCTTCTACCTGCCCTTCAGATTTAGGTGAAACTTGGTTTATACTCTGATTCTAAGAATGTAGTATTTCTGAGAAAAGGTAATCACACCTTGGTGCACTGTACTACTTCTTGGGTGAAGCCAGCCGCTGCTCATTCTGGTAGGAAGAATGGACTACATCAAACACCCGTTTCCCCAGTACTCACAGCACTGCTGCATACCTCCTTCCACTAAGAAATAACAACAATTACCTAAAACTGGGAATAAGGGGAAAAGGTTGGCAGCACATTCCTTCAGGGTCACACGAGGGTAAAGACACCCAAAGATTATCCGAAGAAATGTACTTAGTTGCACTGAGTATCTATTATTGATTAAAGGTCTCATGTTAACTTACGGAATTTTGTCTGGTAGAAGTGTGAATAATTTCTGTTCAGTGAAAAAGATAACTCTTTGCCCTGGCCAGGTAGCTCAGTTGGTTAGAGCATCATCTCAATATGTCAAGGTTGTGTGTTTGATCCCTGTTCAGGGCACCTACAAGAATCAACCAATAAATGCATAAATAAGTTAAAAAACAAATATATATATATATATATTTCTTCCTCTAAAATTAATAAATAAACAAAATTTAAAATATAACCCTTAATTTATAGTTTATGAGCCAGTTTCATATTCAATTACCTTACCATAATGTTTATTAAATTGTGCGTATAAACACACACGCGTTCCCGCTTCCACTTCACAAATGTGCTATTTACTTTTTACTATCTTAGTTCTTTCTTATTAACTAATACTTTGAATAAGATACTTGACACATTCATTTTATGTTTGCATATCAGTCATTTTTTAACCCTTTGAAAATTCTACTTTAGCAGGAATGTCTAATGCCTGAACCAAAGAGAGCCTCAAAGCTGCCTTTAGAAGGTCAAGACCTCCAAGGTCGCTGGGTAAAATGAAGGTTTTATGACCTGAACCTCCTCCTCCTAAAGGACTTTAGGGAAAGAGCGGCATTAAAGCGGGAGGTAAGAAGGCATTCATAGGGCCACTGTCATTTAAAAGGCCAAGTTTTACAGTACTTCTAAAAGTGGGACCAAGGACTGATTAAGTGAAGTTTCCATCTTCCCATACAAATTCATTTGTGAACTACCTGATTCTTTAGTGGGGAATTTTATATGCAACTATCAAAGCTCTATGATTTTTTAAAGAAGATTTTCTTTATCTTCTTTTAGAGAGAGGAGGGAGAGAAGGAGAAAACATATCAATCAGTTACCAGCCCATAACCCAGGCATGGGCCTGAACCGGAATCAAACTAGCAACCTTTTGGTTCACAGACCAGTGCTCAATCTCCTGAGACACACCTGCCGGGGCAAAGCCCTATGGTTTTCTTCTGGGAGTTACTGGATATGTAGTGGCCCTATCCATATCCTCCCCCAACAGACACACACATTGTGGAGGCTCTAGATGAGACAAGACTAGAAGGACAACCCCATAACCACCCCATATTGGCAGCTAGAAACATGTCTGGCTATCATTAAGCAATGTAGAAACCCATGAACTGAGACCTTTGAACTAAGTTCCCTGGTTCAGCAAAGTTAACAAGGACCAGATAACCTGTCATACCTGGGATCCTTAGTGATCTGGAAGTAGCGCAAGGAGAGCTGACATCACAGAGAGGGCAGTCTTTTATCATCTATGTCATAGACCCTGCTTCTTGCCCTCTCCCACATACAAAAGCGTAACACATAACCCTTCCTGGTGCATGATTCCTGGGGGTCCAGACCCTCAGATCTAGACTCTTCCTCAGAGTAGCAACAGCACCCAGCAGATCACCACAAAAATCTGGCAGATAACATTTTCTTCATTTCATCAAACCTTACGAAGTTCCATGGAGTTGCAGTAGAAGGTTTATTGCAAAGACAGAAAAATGCATTTGAATAGAAGGGTAAGAAGCAAGATGGGGAAGGAGTGAGCTTAACTGGTGAAAGGAGAAAAGGATTGCTGGGATATAGGCATCAAAGGACACGGGAGGGAGAAGGCACCTGCCTGCCCCTTGGGAGTGTGGGGCATTTGATAAGCTTTTTCCAGTCCCTTGGGCCACCTGTGTGCCTTTAAGGGGCACACCAGGCACCAAAGCCTTCGGTGTGGCCCAGCCCCCTTCCTACTTGAAGTCTAGGGAGCTCTTGTTGTTATTCCTCTAGGGAACAGATATCTATAGAATTTCTCCACCGGGGAATCTTTATGTGAAAATTCTGTGTAGTTTTTCTTACTCTACTTTCATCTTTTTAAATATTAAAAGTATAGGGGTTATAAGTAAAAGGATCTTGCTTGTATACTTTCTATATGTTTCTTAATATCAAAAGAAAATGATGTTAGCTTCAGGACAGAGGTCATCCTTTTAAACTGATTGGAAAGAGAGAAAGGTGACAAAAGCTGTTACTTTGAAAATGATACACTTCACATCTATTTACCTTGTTTGGCCTTTGCATCTCTTTAGGATGATTTAGCCTACTCTCAGACTAAAGTATCATTAGGTAGGTTGGAAATGTGGCTTATAAAATTAGCCACAGTTTCAACTCTTGCATGTCTATTACTAAATGAGTATGTTTTTAATTTGCTTTAACCCTTAGCCTTCAGAGTCACCACTGTCACTTCTCTATTATGATTGTCACTCTTGGAGCATGGCATTTCCAACACCTTCCCCCCGCCCCCCCGCAGTAGAGCCCCTCTCTCCAGGTTTGTGGTGAAATATTCTAGTAGCAACTCAGCTCAGTATTCATAGCATATTGCTATAAACTATTCCTGCATACACATCCTGGGGACAACACATAAGAGTTTATTTAGGTGCTTTGCTTCCAAAGTTTCTCATATCTATTATCTCAATTTTTTTTTTAAAGATTTTATCATTTTTAGAGAGAGGGGAAGGGAGAGAGGCAGAGAGGGAGAGAGACATCAGTGTATGGTTGCCTTTCACCTGCCTCCAGCCACGGACCTGGCTGGAGACCTGGCTTGCAACGTGCTTATGTGCCCTGGCTGGGAATCGAACCAACGACCTTTGGATTCAAAAGCTGGTGCCTTATGCACTGTGCCACCAGCCAGGGTTCAATTTATTCTTAAAACCACCCTTTGATGTAGGCACTTTTTAAGCACTATTTTATAGGGAAAGAAATTAAAGTTCAGATAAGTTAAATTACTTCCCCAAATTCAAGATGGGAGAGTTGGAGGCTTAAACTAAGATTCCTTACTTATTTTTATTTATTATTTACATATATTACATATTATTGTTTCATATTTATTCTTATTTTATTCAACTTGTTATCTTTTGCTATTATTAATTTTAATGTCCAGAGTGTCCCAAATTTGGCCAGTGGCAGCCTCTTCAAGCTGCTCCTGTGTCCTTTTGACATGTGCTTCTCATTTTTTCAGCCTTTCTGTACTTTCTATCACAACACAATGTTCCAGGCTCATCTTGTCCTCTCCATGCTCCAGCGCAGGAATCAGCCATTTTTCTAAGGAGCTCTGGGCATTTTCTGTGCAGGATGAAATTTAGAAACCAAGGTCTGGTGCCCGGTGTGCTCACTGTATTTGGATATGATGGTTTCCAGGCCCTCTTGGTGAATAGAACTAAAGGGAAAACACTATATATTGGTATGCATACTTGTATTTATATAAAAAACAAACATCCAACCATATACATATACTTTATATATATAAATTTAAAAACAAGTTCATATTGATATTGCAAATACTAATTAATTACCAAAGAGTCCACCAACTGTTGTTTCTTTCCATATTTTTAACTTCTACCCCTCAACAGTGGGAAACCTGTCAAATAGTCAATATGCATAGCTAATGATTCCTGTCCCTCAAGGATCACTGCCCTTTGCTGTCTGATGTTTAATATGTTGGCAATCATGATTTCATACAGTTATTGTCATTTTTTTTTCCAGTGGGAGGGTAAATTCATTCCCTGTGTTCCACCTTAGCTAGAAGCAAAGATCTAATACTTTTTTGAATGTCTTATTATAAATACCTTCTGCATGGGCATATAGTATCATAAAATAGTTCGGTGTTTAATCCCTCATGCATACCTTCGACAACCTCCCAGATTTCCCTGTTAACACTCTCACATTTCATATTTACTTGTTAGATCAATGACTTCATCCCCCACTAGACTGAAAGCTCAGTGAGATAAGGTATCAGCTATGTTTTTGTTTTGCACATCATTGCCACTGAAACTTTGAGTATTACCTTTTGTTCAACAGGTATTTAGTAAATGAATGAATTTACTCTGCCAGCAAAATTCATTACGATTCTTTTAACACAGAATTGCAGGGAACTTTTACACTTCCATATCTGATTACTCTATATGTCAATCTTATAACACCTCTCATTTGCCCAATCTATTAGACATGGAGAATGTTGGCAAAGGGGCACTTTTGTGTTAGAATTGCAAGACTGTGACTTTTGCCATCCACTGAAGAGGGAGGACTGGCTGCTGGGATCCTAGCAGCTAGGCTCCCAGAGCCTGTGACAATCAAGTATCCCCCAAGGTGGGACAGCTAGATCCTCACAGAAGGCACTGAGCAGAGGTGCATTGCTGAAGAATTGCACAACCTTATTGGAGAATCCTATTTTCTTGTTGAAAGTGATTTCTCATTGGATAAAAGGTGAAGACAGTTATGACAACATTCAGCATGTTGTATAGTACTTGGTATGTACTATTCACAGTTGACTTCAAAAGACCAGCAGGAAAACCTGTATATCAAGCAAAGCTAAACTCAGTAGTTCTGTAGCAATAGAGACAACACCTTCTGGACAGAGTCTTAGTAGAGACTCAAAATTGGAAAACTAGGGAATGGAATGAAAACAACATTCAAATGGACAATGGCCAGATCATATGTAACAATAGCACTCTGACCCACAGCCTCTGCAACAAACAACCCAGGAAGCCAAACCACAACCTCTTCAGCAGTTGGCCCAAAATGGTCAGGACTGGTCAATGACTGACAGCTCCTCCAACTTTACCCCATCCCCCCACAACTGTGAACCAGATAGATGAAGCCAAAGATGCTCCTCAAACTTCTCAATAGGATGTCCTGTTTCTAGTTGACCCAGTTCCAGCTTCTCCAAGACAACTTCCAATTAGAGCATACCTGAAGCCTTCCTTTTTAAATGTTAGTTTGTCTAATGATGAAGCTTTATTATTCCTCCACTTGTGCTTAGTCTCTGCCAAATGCACCTCATGGTGGCTGACTCCCTGGCTACAGCAAGCCTTGAATAAATATCCTCTGTTCTCACCTGGGTTCCCTTCATTTGTTTCCGTAGGTATTTCTGAGGTTTTTAGAGCCAAGGCTTGGATTTCCAGGCAAGTCTTGAAAAGCAAGGACTGGTTGGAATGGGCAGAGTTTAAGACATAATACTCTTGGGAGGCACAGCGAAGTGAGAGACTGAAGTACTCACTTGATGAGAGGTTAGCCTTGAAATGCAAGCAGTTTAACAGGCTCACAGTTTTATTTTCCAGAAGGGGTTCTTTAGAGCAAAGAGCTAGGTTTGTTTTTGTTTGTTCCTGGTCATATTTGATATAAGGAGAAGAAAATATGCCTGGTACCAAAATTGGTAAACATGAGGACAGGGAATTATGTTGATTTTAATTCTTGGGACTGATTAGGGAAAAAAATTTATTTTGAAGTCCATTATTGTTATTTTTTTAATTCTTTACCCAACCAAGACAACATAGCCAGTCATATCTTTGTTAGCATAAAATTTTCCTTGGACGCTGCCCTGTTGTACCAGCTTACAGAGCGCTAAACTTGGGTTATCCTATCATTTATGATAAAATTGTTTTCATCTTTTCTTTCAAAAACTATCTGTTGGTTGGTAGCTATGAGGAGAAGTGAACTTAGAAGGGTGCTGAGGCCAAGTTAGGGCTCAGGAAAAACAAGCACATGATCGCTCACAACCTGCTAAGGGCACAAGTGCAAAGTAGTGAAAGTATAGCCTTTATACTTAAGTCTCAACCATTTATATCTTTACTGAGCTTTGGATCCACATATCTGTCTACCGACTGGGTAACTTTATCTGCATGTTCTACAACTACCTCAATCTATACATGTCTAAACTTGAAATTATAATTGTTCTGCCTCACTAGAGTTTGCTAATTGCTCCAGATTGGCCCTGTGATTCGTTAGCAGTGTTCTAGGCAGCAGTACGATGGTTCAGATTAACAGTCAATTTGAAATAAACTCTCTTTGCAATCTGGCTAAGGAGATTCGTCTGATCATGGAATTATAAGTAATAGCAATGGGGATGAGGGAAGAAGTTGATGAGATGATGGAAATCTGACCTCCTAAAATCTTACCTGTTTCACTTTTCTTGGCCAAGTACAGAAGTGAGGTCAGAGGCAAAAATTCAACTGGCACTGATTATATCAGGTATAGTAATAAAAGGTAATGAGACATTTAAAATTTTTGGATTCATTCTTTACAGTATCCTATTTGGCTTACATATCTCTGCCCATCTCCCTTGACATCCTCTCTTTAACTTCTAATAGTTTTAAAAAAGATTTTATGTATTATTTTTTAGAGGAGAAGGGAGAGAGGCAGAGAGGGAGAGAGGGAGAGAGAAAGAGAGACATCAATGTATGGTTGCTTTTCACCTGCCTCCAGCTAGGGATCTGGCTGGAGACCTTGTTTGCAATCTGGTTATGTGCCCTAGCTAGGAATTGAACCAGAGACCTTTGGGTTCATAGACCTTATTCACTGTGCCACCAGCCAGGGCTTAACTTTTAATATTTTAATTGTCAGATGGTTATTAGGAGAGAGCCTTACTTATATGAAGAATTATAGTGTCAATTCCATGTCAGATGGTATCTGTGTTTATTCAAACAATGGCCCCTGATAGAAACAAGATAGAAAGCTGATTGATGTCTTAACACAACTGACGGTAGGGGCTCTCTGCTGGCAGCCTGGATTACTGTTTCTTTAGGTATATTTTATAGATTATACTACTACTGTTGTCCCAATTTATCCCCTTTGGCTCCCTTTGCCCAGTGCCTCCTTCCCTCCAGGAATCCCCCCTTAGTTTGTCCATGGGTCATACGTATAAGTCTTTGACTTCTCTGTTTTCTATACATTCTTAACACACACACACACACACACACACACACACACACACACACACACACACCGTCTATTTTGAGCCTATCATTTATGCTTCTTGATCCCTGTACCTTTTCCCCATTTCTCCCCTTCCCACTCCCAGCTGATAACCCTTTATATGATCTCCATATCTATGATGCTATTCCCATTCTGATGGTTTGCTTAGTTTGTTTGTTTGTTTTTTAGATTTAGTTGTTGATAGTTATGAGTTTGTCATCATTTTATTGTTCATAGTTTTGATCTTCTTCTTCTTAAAAAATTTCCTTTAACATTTCATGTAACAATGGCTTGGTGATGATGAAATCCTTTAGTTTTACCTTGTCTGGAAAGCACTTTATTTTGCCTTTCCATTATAAATAATAACTTTGCTGGATAGAGTAATCTAGATTGTAGGTACTTCCTTTTAATCACTTTGAATATTTCTTGCTTGCAAAGTTTATTTTGAAAATTGGCTGATAGTCTTATAGAAACTCCTTTGTAGGTACTCTTTGCTTTTCTCTTGCTGCTTTTAAAATTCTCTTTTTATCTTTAGCCTTTGTCATTTTATTTATGAGGTGTGTTGGTGTGGTCCTCTTTGGGTCCAACTTGTTTGGGACTCTCTGTGCTTCCCGGTCTTATATGTCTACTTCCTTTGCCAATTTAGGGACATTTTTCTTCATTATTTTATTTATTTAATTTTTAAATTTTATTTTATTATTTCCAAAGAGAGGGGAAGAGAGAGAGGCAGAGACAGAGAGAAATGCCAATGTATGGTTGCTTTTCACCTGCCTCCAACTACGGAGCTGGCTGGAGACCTGGCTTGTAACCTCGTTATGTGCCCTGGCTGGGATTTGAACCAGCGACTTTTGGGTTCGCAGGCTGGCACCTATTCACTGTGCTACCAGCCAGGGACTCTTCATTATTTTTTTCATACAAGTTTTCAATTTCTTGTTCTTCCTCTATCATTTTGGCATCCCTATGATTCAGATGTTGGCATGTTTGGAGATGTCCCAGAGCCTTCTTATATTATTCTCATTTTTAAAAATTCTTATGTCTTCTTTATGTTCTGGTTGAATGTTTATTGCTTTCTTATGTTCCAAATCATCAATTTGAATCCTGGTTTCCTTCCTATCACTGTTGGTTCCCTGTAGATTTTTCTTTATTTCACTTAGTGTAACCTTCATTTCTTCCTTTGGGTTGTTGCTACTCAATGAATTTTTTGAGTACCCTAATCACCAGGGTTTCAAGCTCTGTATCTGATAGGTTGGCTAGCTCTATTTCATTTAGTTCTTTTTTCCTGAGGTCTTGTTCTCATTTGGGCCATATTTCTTTGTCTTCTCAATTTAGCAGCCTCCCTGTGTTTGTTTCTGTGAATTAGGTAGAGCTGCTTTGGGTCCCTATGAAACGCATCTGTAAATTGTGTGGAGCAGAGCCTTAGGTAATCACCAGGGCAGGGCAATGTGCATCACTGCTTTGTGGCTCCATGTGTAGGGAGGGCTGAGAGACGGGACTATATCGTTGCTTGGCTACTAGAGGTTCAGAACTTGTCCCATTTCCAGTCCCTTCACCCACTCCCCATCTGTGACTGGCACCCCTCCAGCTATTGTCCTGGTGTTGAATCCCAGAGTGGGTGAGTTTGCATATGTTTTAAGACCCTGTGAGCCCTCTAAGCAAGGTTCCCTGACAATCTGGCAGATTTATCCCACTGTCTCAACACCCACTAGTTTTTAAGCCAGAAGGTCTGGGGATTTATCTTCCTGACACTGGAATCCTGGGCTGTGCAGTATGGCCTGTGGCTGGGATTGCTTGCTCCCAAGGCATCCCTCCCAATTTTTATCTACCATATGTGAATGTGGGACCCACCTATGCCTGTATCATCCTGGCTTTCTCTTCTGCACACCACTCTGCCCCATCTTTGTGTTTCTGCCCCTCCTATTCACCTGGCTGAATGTGGCTTCTTAAATTCTTGGTTGTCAGATTTCTGTACAGTTAGAGTTTTCTGACAGTTCTGGATGTAATTTGTTTTGAGATTTAGTTATAATTCTTTTCTGTGGTTGTGCAAAGAGGTGAAGCATGTCTACTTACACCTCCATCTTGACTGGAAAGCAGGATTACTGTTTCCTAGTAGAAAAACTGGTAAAGAAAATTGAGTTCCTATAATAAATTCTATCATAGAAGCTTAGCTGTAAATGATTTTTTAAAAGTCACTTGACTGTGCAAACTAGTTAAAGTAGAAATATTTTAATGATATTTCAAGAGCTTAATGTCAGTCATCAATGTCCAATAAATGAAAAGCACTTTTAGTGGTACATCTGGAAATATGATTATTTTTTTAGCCAAAATTTCTTAAGCTTTGCATAAAATCTGCATTTCTATTTTTACCATGTGCCTGTTATATAAACTTCTGATAGTCATAATCAAAGAAAAGAAGATGAATTGGATACTACTTGAGATATTGAAAAATGAGTAAAATGTTAAGACATTAAATTTATTGTTTGTTCATTAAGAAGAAGGAATAAAGTGAATAATTTATTTAGGGGGAACGATTTTACTTGAAGAAAAGGCAATATATATATATTTCAAATTTTATTGTTGTTGTATTACATCCATCCCCTTTTTGCTCCCCTCTGTCCCCCTCCCCACCCACCCATTCCCCCCAAAGTCAATCCCACCTGTTGTCCATGACCATGGCTCCTTTATACTAGGTTCTTGTCTAAGCTGCTCCCCTTCCTTGCCTCTGCCTCCCCCCTCCCCCCTCTCCCCAACCCCTTTCCCCCTGACCACTGAAGGCCTATTCCTTGTATTC
>PVIW01002858.1:0-174001 GCA_004026585.1 Noctilio leporinus | reverse complement strand
TATATAGAATTCCATTGTGTAAATGTACCAAAGTTTTTTGATCCAATCATCCATTGATGGGCACTTAGGCTGTTTCCAGCACTTGGCTATTGTAAATAGTGCTGCTATGAACATGGGTGTGCATAGGTTCTTATGAATTGATGTTTCAGGATTCTTTGGGTATAGTCCAAGTAGTGGAATCGCTGCATCAAAAGGCAGTTCCATTTTTAGTTTTTTAAGGAAACCCCATACAGTTTTCCACAGTGGCTGCACCAGAGAAAAGGCAATATTTTAATAAACAAAAGGGGAAAGAGAATGTATTTTCAAATAAGAGCAGCATCACTGGAATGAGAAATATAATGTGCTAAAGTACCTACTTTGAAGGGGAAAATACTCATCTGAATGGAAAATTTTGTTACATTTTTGTAAAATCCCAACTTTATCTTCATTCTTATCTGTTTACTCATTTAACTAATGTTTATTGAGCACTCATTCTGTGTATTGCATTGTGAGGCATTGATGATATGTCAGAGAATAAGAGTCAGTTTCTTCTTTCATGAAGACTAGATTGAAATGAATTTTCATTAATTGATTAATTCATGAACTCATTATATTAGGTAAAATGAGGCTTAGCTCTGTGTGACAGGGAACTTGAAATAACAAGGGTCTAAACAATTGCCTCATGTAAATATAGATCATCCAAATTTTAAACTATGGCTCCATCATCCTGAAAAACTTTGTTTTATTGTCTTGCTACTCTGACATGTATGGGGTTAGCATTTTGAGTGTTTCCTTTCACTTAGCATCACTCTTTTTGAAATATGCAATATTTGTATCCTTTTTAAATTTAATTTTATTGTTGTCGGATTACATTCATCACCCCCCGCCCCCCCGCTCTCCCCTTGTTTATATCTTTTTATCTTTGCATTGTATTCCATACTATGGATATAATCAGTTTACTTATTCCCCAATAGGGGGATTTTGGGGTTGTTTCAAGATTTTAGCTATATAATGGTTATAAGTATCTAACAGGCTTTTGAGTAAACATAGGCCTTTTATTTTACTTTTCATATTTCTGAATGGGAATATTGGGTCATATGGGTAAGTGTACACTGAACTTTATAGAAGCTATGAAATTATAGTTGAGTGGCTGACCCATTTTGCATTCCCACAAGCAACGTATGAGAGTTCTAGTTGCTCTTTGTTCTCCTTAGCATTTGGTATTCTATTAAGTGTATAGTAGTATCATTGTGGTTTAATCAGCATTTCATTAATTACTAATAATAATGATTTTTTTCATCTGTATATCTTCTTTGGTAAAATGTTCAAATCTTTTGCTTATTGAAAAATTTTGGTTGATTTTTATTGTTGAGTTTTGAGAGTTTTTTTTTTTTTTAAAGATTTTACTTATTTCCAGAAAGAGAGGAAGGGAGAGAGGCAGAGAGGGAGAGAAACAGAGAAACATCAATGTATGGTTGCCTTTCACCTGCCCCCAGCCACAGATCTGGCTGGAGACCTGGCTTGCAACCTGGTTAGGGGCCCTGGCTGAGGAATCGAACCAGCGACCTTTGGGTTCGCAGGCTGACACCTTATCCACTGTGCTACCAGCCAGGGCCCGAGTTTTGAGAGTTTTATATACATACATGTCTTGCATCAGATATATGATTTGCAAATATTTTCTCTCAGTCCATGTTTGTCTTTTCATTCCTTCAACAGTGTTGTTGGCAGAGCAAACATTTTTAATTTTGATAAAGTCCATTTTATGTATTCTTTTATGGATTGTGCTTTGTGTCTTAAAATTAATTTGTTATATGTTAAAAATAAAATTTCTTTTAAAAAAGAATAAATTCAGCCATGGCTGAGTAGGTCATTTGGTGGGAGAGTGGTCTCAATGCACTTGAGTTGCAGGTTCTACCTCTGGCCAGGGAATATGCAGAAATCAACTAATGAATGCATGGATAAGTGGAACAACAAATTGATGTTTCAATTTTTCTCTCCCTTCTCTAGAATAAATATTTAAAAAAAAATTAACAATAAATAAAAGAATAAATTCCTCTTAGCAATAATAGAGTATCTACAAATAGTACATTAGCTATGTTTCCTAAATGTGACATCAAACAAAAAGAAATGAGATAATTTGCACCAGAAGAACCAAATTAGGGTAATGATAAGGGTCTAATGATATTAATTTTTAAAATGTAAAGCTAAAGTGTTTTAAATTTTGTACAACAGTAGAATGTCAATATATGAGATAAAATGCTTTATGAGCATTTCAAATACCCATTCACTTATTCACCTACTTAGTTATTTTTTAAAATTTTATTGAGTGCCCTGGAAGGCATGGCTCAGTTGGTTTGAGCGTTTTCCTATGCATCAAAAGGTTGTGGGTTTGATGCCTGGTCAGGTCACATATTTAGGTTGTGGGTTCAATCTTCAGTCAGGAGACAACCAATCAACATTTCTCTCTCACATCAATGTGTCTCTTTCTCTCACATCAATAAAAAAGAATCCTAGGATGAGAATTTTTAAAAATTTTATTGAGCACCTACTATGAACCAGACACTAATGGGGATACACAGATAAATATGGTGGGATACAGAACTTTGGACATCAACGTATTATAACATACTATGTAAGAACAATGGTTGGCATATGTTCAAAGTAAACCCTCATACTTCTACATATGTAGTGATTTCATCACACTTATCTTACAATTATTTATTTGTGTGACTTGGTGTAATGTTGTTTCTTCCATGGTGTGCTCATGGAGTATAAATATATGTTTTCATCATTGTAGTTGGTACATAATAGGAGTTGGATTAATAGCTATTATTCCAACTTGCTACTGGAGTACAGAGAGGAGCAGTTGCTAATTCTGGCCCTGTCAGTTGTGAAGACTTCATTTAAAGATGATATTTTAAGTGAATCTTAGACAGAGGTAGGAATTGATGGTGGGGATAGGGATGGTGAGGAAGAGAAGGGTGGCCTGCCAGTACTATACTGTTTTAGCTGTGGGCACATGAAGTTACATAATACATATGCAAAGGATACAAAATTTGCAGTGGGGTAGAATCATCATGCATAGGGAAGGGTGAAGGCATGGGATGAAACCAATATGAAAGGCTGAGGTCAGGCTGGAGGAATAGGCCTTGCCAACCCAGTACCAGGGTTGAACTTCATAGCAATGAAGTTGGAAAGCCATTGAAAGATTTTAAGCTTCTAAGTGACATAATCACCTTTGTCATACTTAAGAAGATACGGCAGCATTGTGGCTGACTATTGTAGAACAGTTAAGGCCGTGGTTGCAATCTGGGTAAGAAATGATGGAGTTGCAGCAGTGACAGTACAGATTCTGAAGACAGATCTGAAAGCTATTCTAGGAGGTAGAATTCAAGGGATATGGTGATTGATAAGATGCAAACGGGCAAGTAGAAGGAAGAGTTAATATTTTAGCTCTTCTGATGGATGCCTGAAGAGTATTGTATGTTTGGAGTAAATATTAAATTATTTTCTTGACTATGTGTTGCATACTCTTTAAAAATATGGTAAAGTATAAAGAAGAAAACAAACAAAAAGAATCATGTTACCCTACCATATAGAAGTAACCCCTGCCTGTCAACATTTTGAGTGCATATTTTTCTATCATATATATATATATATATATATATATATATATATATATATATATATATATATTTTTTTTTATAGATCCTAAGGATTCTGTCTCCACCAGGAATGGAGTCCCATGAACTGCAGTAATATATTGAACTTCATTTTGAACCCAATTAAGTTTTTACTAAACTATGAGCTGAGCCAATTAAAAAAAAAAAAAAGTAAAAATGAAGTGAAATACATATACGGATAGGAATTTCAGAAGAAGTTCCTTCCCTAGAAACAAAATAACCGGCAACAATAAGACTCAGGACATGCCCTGATCGGTCCCAGATTCTAACTCACCGATTCCCTGAAAGAGTTCAAAGTTCATTTTGATGAATTCATGTTCAATTCATTTAGCTGCATAGGGAGACAGCACTGCAGTGATCACCTCCTGTGTCCAAATGTTCTAAATCTAAACTAAAAAAACTTTCTGAGATCCAGAAGCTCTTAATCAAAAGAATACATTATCCGAGGCTCTTTCAGACAAAGGGAATGGGAAGACAGTTTAAAAAAGAAAAAAAAAAAAGATATTTTATGAGTGGATCATGGGATCTTTTATGAGCAGAGGCAGGAAGTTTCAGGGGAGGCCTGTCCAAAGAGAAGCTGGAAGAACAGAAAGTCCAAGGAGGGGAGTGAGGGGCTTCCAACAGGGTTAAATGTAGACGCTGGGGCGGGCGGTCTTCAGGAAGGCAGCCCTACAGGCCCAGGCACCTGGCCGCCAGCTTCAGGCTCCCAGGTGGACCCACCAAAGCCTTTCTCCAGACCTTCCATGGGACCTGCCCTAGTCACCCTCTCCCCTGCCACTTCTTGTGTGTGCGTGTGTGTTTGTGTGTGTGTGTGTGTGTGAGAGGGTGCGCACCCTGCCCCGTGCTCAGATGGAAGGGGGTTAGGGCCGTGCTTCCCTTCCACTTTGAGGCTCTGGATTGAAAAGTCCAGGACAGTCAAACATGATTTACAACAAGAGAAAAATCAATACTTTATGAGTGGTTGGAAGGAGGAGAAGGGCTTTTTCTTGAGGAAAGAATTTGGCACAGGGTTGAAGAATTTGCTCACCAAAACCCACAATGGGATTCCCACTTCCCCACTAAGGCTCACCTCGCAGGTTCTCTTCCCCTCTCTGTTTGCTCTGCAGTCCAAGTCCTCTATTGCAAACGTCAAAGGGTCTAGGTCTGACCTGGGTTGGGAGTTCCATTTGCTTTTCAGCTCCAATTCTTAAGGGCACCGGGTTTCCTGCGCCCCTGGGGGTGGCGGGGAGTAAGATTTGGCTGGGACCATTTCCCACGGCCAGGCTTTCCATCACTCAGGGGCTCTCCAGAGTAAGGCGAGAGGCGCAGGGGTCGCTCACAGGAAGGAACTGCTGTAACCTGAGTAAACACTGTTCATTTGGAACATTTTCTGGGAACGGGCTTCACCATACATGCGTGGTTCTCCTGGCCAGACTCGGCTCACTCACACTGCCAGCCCGAGCGCAGGGCTCCCACCGGTGCCGGCTCTCGGCTGCAGCAGGCAGCAGTTCGCAGACTCCCGAAGACACTCAGGAGTTGGGTCCTGCGCGCGGACCCAATGGGAGTGCCCCGCGAAGGCGCTGCTCCCCCCGCGCGCTGATTGGCCCGCAGCCTGCGAGGCCCCGCTGGCCCGCAGCGTCTGCAGGCGGCGGCTAGTGCCCAGCGTGAGTGGGAGTGGCCCGAGCGCCCCTCACGCCCCCAGACCCTCCCCGCTGCGTTTTCTCTCCCGCCCGTCTCCTCCCTCCCTCCCTGGCTCCCTGCGCGTACTCTCCAGCTCCGGCTGCGAGCTGGCGGGGCGCCGCATTGCACACTCTGGGGGCGCCGCAGTGTTCGTGGGATGGGGCAGCGGGCTGCCACTGGCGGCCGGAATCCGCAGGCAGCCGGGGTGAGTAGAGTCGGGCTTCCCGGGAGAGCACAAAAGGACGCAGGGTTGGTGCCCCAGCCCGAACTCATGCGGAGCCGGGGCCAGGAGGGAAGTGGGTAGTCTCTGGAGCTACCCAGGGCTCAGACAGCCCCCTTTCCCCAGGGTCAGCGGAGCTGGGGTTCTCCTCTCTGCCTCCGCTCTGGCGTTTTGCCCTGGAGTGGGCAGCTGACACTGTGCGCAGCCTGGGCAGGTATAGGGGTGTGTGTGTGTGTGTGTGTGTGTACCAGTATGTGGTGCTGGCGTGCAGGGGTTGGGTTGGAAATGGCAGGACCTGCCAGGTTCAACACCGGAGGAATATCTTTCCCGAGAGTAATTTAGCGCCTTCGCAGGGCCAAGCGTGGGTCCACCAGGAACTCCAGCCGGTGGGAGTTCCCGGGCCAGCAGAGTGGCAGTGCCCCACATGTTGCTGCCTGGCGGGCAGGGATTGAGGGTGTGTGTGTGTGTGTGTGTGTGTGTGTGTGTGGTGACAGCGGTGGTGGCCTGGGTGCACCCACCCAGACCCCCTGCCCAAGGTGCAGTGAACTGGGGCGCCTGCAACCATTGCGGAAACTCACTGGGGCCTCGGAGCACCTACCCAGCGACTCCTTGAGAGTCCGTCCACCCACCCAACCAGGACTTCGCCTGGGCTTGACTTGGCGACTTGCGTTTCTTTTCGGGAGTAGCAGTTTTGTTGATATACATTTAGCTAAACACTCAGTTTTAGCTTAAAGCTCCCTGTTGGTGTCTCCATCTCTCTCTGACCCCCACCAGTCTCACCTGCTCTCTTCCCTCCCCCTCCCTTCCTCCGCCTCCAGTATTGACCCTGCTCCTCACTGCGCGTTTCAAAACTTGATGTTTGAACCTGATTACATCCGGTCTGTTCCCTGGCATCTTAGGTATCACAGTCATTTTTCATTTTCTCTGGGACTAGAGGGAATTGTTGTAATTTTTTGGCAGGGGGGTTCAGAGTTGAAGGGGGAGCAGATTTTTGGTAGCCATTTGTTGGTAGAATAGCATTGACCTCCCTGAATATATGACCAAAAAAAAAAAAAAAAAAAAGTTAAGGTTCTCCCTCTGTTCACCTACCCAAGGTGTCACCTCCAGAATTCAATTTTCTTTGTGGGAGGCAAGGGAATTTAGATTCTCCAGGGGGAAGCTTATTTCTTGTTAAATTGACTTACGGTGACATGCACTCAGTTTTGCCCTGCTCTGGCCAGCCATTGCAGATGCCATGGTATTATTAGAGCAATTCCCATAAAGCCATTACGTTTTCTTTCCAGGGAGAGGACTCGGGGTGGCTGCTTAAAATTTTGGATCTACACCTTATTTCTCTAGAAGACATTAATGGCTACTGTACATGGGCTCACGTGTATCAAGTTTGCAAAAGATATTTGTGCAATCGTCCATGAAATGGCTTAATGTACATTTATGTTAAACCCATTTAAATGTAAAACATCTATCTGTTTTCAGTTTTAGTTTCCACCTTGACCAAAGGCTCCAGATGGAAAACAGGACTTGAAACAAGCTTCCTTGTTTCAACAGAGGTTTTACAGAACTCTAGGCCGTAGCTTCCTGAGCTTGTAGGCACACAATGGCTGTTAAATTTGTGAATTGGTCCATTGGTTAAAATTGGTTAAATTGGTTAAAAATATCAGAAATGGTTCTAGACAGAAAGGGTAGCTATGATTCATGGGTCTATATTTTGAAGCTATTAACAGTCTTTGTAAGATGTTTCTATCACAGAATGCGTAAGTGGGCTGGCTACAAGCAAATAATGCCAAGTAAAAAATACTATATTTGCATTATGCTTTACAATTGACATGGCACATTAAAATATTGGTATAGAAGTGTTTGTGAGGAAGTCATGCTTTTATCACTATCATTTTACAGGTGGAGCAGTTGAGGCTTTCAGAGATTAAGTGACTTTTCCAAAGTGAACGGCAGAGTCCCAGTCCAGTTTTTTCCCCACAATTTCTTCCCTTTCTTGCTTTTTGCTCCTTCCGTATCTTCCTTCTTTTACACTGGGCTATACCTTTGGTATCTTTTTTTTTTTTTTTTTAAGATTTTATTTATTGTTTTTAGAGAGAGGGGAAGGGATAGAGGCAAAGAAAGAGAGACATCAATGTATTATTGCCATTCACCTGCCTCCAGCTATGGACCTGGCTGGAGACCTGGCCTGCAAGCTGGTTATGTGCCCTGGCTGGGGAATTGAATCCATGACCTTTGGGTTCACAGGCTGGAGTCTTATCCACTGTGCTACCAGTCAAAGCCTTTGGTGTCTTTCTACTTCTAATTTCTGCACCTCTTTTTACTAATCAACCCATGGCTTCAGAACTCTATGTGCTATTCCCAAAAGGCTTTGCTTTCTGCCAAATATTGCTTACTTCCTACTAGGGTGTGGGCTAATAAAGAATTAAGGAGAAAGATAATTATGGTTTTAAGGACTTACCCTTTTCAAAGGGATATATTATCTTTATTAATAAATTGTTAAATACACAAGTAATCAAAACGCTAAAGAGTGATGTACTAATAGTAATATTTCAGGAAATCAGGTGACTAGCAGTGGCAGAGATGTTTGAGAGACATGTAAATCTCGTAAGCAGATTACTCTTAAACTCTATTGACAATTATAACAGAGCTTCAATAAATGATTATTTTACTAGTGCCGTTTTTATTTTTAAAAGAATTGACACTACGCATTACTTAAATAAACCCAAAACTGCTCTGGGGGATAAAGAAAAAGTCCTGCAATTCTCATTACCTAATGTACAAATGCAAAAGAAAAAGTTGATAAAAGAAAAATCATGTTTCTGCTTGTCCAGCTAGCAAGGTGCTTGCAGATATCTGCCTGTCTGATTAGAGTAGTTTCCCCCTTACCTGAGAGGTATGTGTTCCAAGATGTTTAGTGAATGCCTAAAACCATGGATAGTGCAGAACCTTATATATACTGTTTTTTTTTCCCATGCATACACATCTATGATAAAGTTTAATTTATAAATTAGGTATAGTCAAAGATTAACAACAATAATTAATAATAAATAAAACATTGATAACAATAAACTTAGTAAAAGTTATGTGAATGACTTTGGGGCCATTATTACTTAAAAGTCACTTGAATACAAGTACCGCAGTATTGGGGCAGTCAGTCAATTGATTTGATAATCAAGAGAAGTACTATGTGACGAATAGGCAGGGAGTGTACACAGTGTGGGTATGCTGGATAGAGGCATGACTCATGTCCCAGATGAGACAGAACAGGGCTGCAAAAGATTTCATCGTGCTACTCAGAATGGCACATGATTTAGAACTTAGGAATTGTTTGTTTATGAAATTTCTATTTAATATATTTAAACCATACGTAACAAAAGTAAAACTGCAGAGGGAAAGAGGGGTACTGTGTTTATTAAAGACTTATCATTTGTATGTTTTTTTCTGGGAATGTCTTTGCTTAAAATATTTATTTTTAACATTTCATACTATTAAGATGCACAGAATTATTTTTTGCTTTAATATAGGTAAGTATTGAGTTTTCTAGTAATAAATCCTGGTTAAATATGCAGACTTTGGGCTCAAGTCCTGACTTCATATATACTGGGACTTCAGAAAGTGAATGAACCACCTTGTGCTTCAGTTTCCTTATGTGTAAATCATTAATAATAATGGCACCTAACTCATGCGTATTTTCAGTTTATCCATGGAGCAATATTTTGTGATCACCTACTATATGCCTGCGTTGCTTAGGTGCCAGGGATACATAGACAACACTTTGCCAATGAACTTTACAGTCTATTGCCTGAGAATTAATGTCATAAGGCATGTAAAATACTTAGTGTGGAACATGATGCCTAGTAAATACCTCATGATTGTTACTTTTGGTATCATACTTTATTTTTTTTCAAAAATATTTTATTTATTATTTTTAAAGAGAAGGGAAGGGAGTGAGGCAGAGGGAGAGAGACATCAATGTATGGTTGCCTTTCACCTGCCTCCAGCTACAGACCTGGCTGGAGACCTGGCTTGCAACCTGGTTATGTGCCCTGGCTGGGGAATTGAACCAGTGACCTTTGGGTTCACAGGGCGGCACCTATCCACTGTGCCACCAGCCAGGGCTGGGTATCATACTTTCATTCAGGAAATGTTCACTGAGGCCTGCAGAGGCAATGCAGATTGGAGCATATACTGAATGATAGATATTTCATTCCATTCCATTCCAATTCTATTCCCTTCCCATCCCATCCCATCCCATCCCATATTCTAACAGCAGAGGCTATTCCAAAGAAAGATGTGAACTGCATAATCAGTTCTCTAATAGAAAATTCAAATGCAGACATATAAGGGAAAAAATGGAAAGAAATACTCAAATCAAATTATCCATAAGCAATGGGGTGTACATACATTTCCTTATGGGAACTTATACAAAAATAAAGGTCTTGTATTAAAACTCTTTGAAAACACATAGAAAAAAAGTTAAGCAAAGAGAAAGAATGCTTACTTAGATACATGTAATGAAAAAGGAGTAATTAAAGGGTCAGGTTATTAAATTGAGCCAATGAAGGGTGATAGATTCCAGGCACACTAAAAATGAGATAACTGAAAATGAATTTGAAAAGTCCTTCTAGTGGATTTAAATACTGTGAAGTGAAAATTGTAGAAACACTTGACTTACATCGTACCAAACATACTCAGAGATTAAAAAAAAAAAAGAAGAATATACAGTAGAAATGAATTCTGTGCTCCTGATTTTGCTGAGTAATAGTTCTACACCCAGACTCTCTCAAGCAGTAAACGCGTTGGAGGTAATAGATCAGGAAATGGCAAGTGCTCAGGATATTCCAGACCTAATCAGCAGACGAGATGCAGATAAATCACCAAGACTAGGTGGCCATCAATCAAGTGTGTTGAAGAAAGTTAGTGCCTAAGTGACAGCTTTCTGGGGCTTTAGCTGGCATCCTTGGGGTGGGGTGGGGTGGGCATCTTTTCAGGGAGGACCCTGAAGCCATCAAATCACATCTGTATCCCTGTGGATAATTGGGAGATCAGCATTCAAAATAAATGTAGATTAAAGCAAGTACAACTTAGTCTGTAGTGAATGGGAATAATGTATTACACTTAGAGGAGGAGCTATGTTTGCCACTACAGAAAATGTGATATTTTAAACTTTCAACAAGCCTAACCAGGTTTCAAATCCCAGCTCCTTCCCTATTCATGACTTTTTTGTTTGATGGAGAAAGAATAAACAAAGAGTGGAGATAAATAGACACTTCTTTGAGTGGACAAATAGGCTTTTCCATGAAGTAGTTTGGAGAGGCCTTTATTTAATTTTATAAATGTATACAGATGATGTGCAGTTTTTATGCATAAGTGAAAACCAAACTGATAAAGTTGAACTACAGGAATAATTTAAAAGACAATCTAAATGGGAAGAAAAATAATAGAAGATTAAAGTCAAAATGGAAGACTGAAGATAAGTATACTTGGGAAAGCAATGGCAAGCACATTTATAGGAGATGGTTTTAAACTTTATTTCTATCAGCAGTCAGCATAGCTGGATAATATTCTCTCAGCTCTCAAAAAATGTGTGTCTGCAAGTTAAAGTCAATATTAGGAAAATAGTAGGATATGAAATTCTTTACTAGTGTGGTGCCATTTTAAAAAGAGTAATTGAGTAAGTTTATGTAAATCTATATTTAGTTTGTTCATTTATATAGAAACGTCAGCATATTAACAGTGATTATCTCTAGGTATTATGGGATTGCAAGTGTTTTCATTGTCTTACTATAGTATTTTCCAAAATTTTGATAATAAACATATATTGCTCTTATAAGAAAAAGTGCTATGAAAATAAGATGTGTAGTATTATAACTTAAAGTTTCATGTAATCTAACTATAAGGAAAACTCATTTGCTTATCATTTCTGTGTCTTCTACAAATCTGTCCTTGCAAATTTTGCTTGTTTTCCCACTGAATTCTCTATGTATTAAAGGCAGCATGTTTAAATACTTTTTATTGTATTGGTATTAGGAAAAAAGTGTGCTCTCTTTAGATAGTAAGCACTGAGAAATCAAGTGTTCCATTTTTTCCCCTGTAATAGTCAAGATATGAAGAACCAACTCAATGGAAGGATTGCTGAGTTCTTTGTAGTATATATGCCCCATGAGGTCAGAGACCAAGTCTGTTTCTTTCCCTTCTGACTCCATAATACTTACCCTGGTGCCTGGCACATAGCAGTCTCTTAATACATATGTTGACTTTTTCTTTTTTTTTGAATTGAATGAAAGGGTTGAAAGCTCCCTTAGACTTACAGGGATTTGAAATAGGAAGAGAGCCCTAGGGTCCATTTTATTTTCTGAAGCCTAAGACTGCCTCAAGTCTTGAGTTTGTGATCTGTAAGTCATCCTGACATTCTTTGTACCAGTAACTGCTTAAGCCACAAGAATTGATTGTATTGGTCACCTAGGATCATCTGACTTAAGAATTGAGTTTTGATCCAGGTACCACCACTTGCTTCCTTTTCTTATTTATGTTCTTGTGTTTTTGAATTAGGGTTTTGTTCCCTTCCTTTGCTCTGGATTTTACTTTTCTCTCAGGTCTGGGCTTGGATTCACCACCTTCCTTCCCTAGTTTGGACCCCAGTGATCCCAGTGAGCTCTGGCTTTCTGGTAAGCTAGAAGTTTTGCAAGATAGAACTATATACCACAAGTTATTAAATATTAACAGCAGATCACTTGAAGAAACCTGGGAGTCACTGTATATTATTCTCCAACATCAGCTTAATAAGGTGCTGTGGTCAAAATATGCAGTAATGTATCTGGTATTGTCAGAAAGAATCTTAACAGAAGAACAGATGATTTTATCTTGTTAATATAAAACCTGATAGATGTGTTATTGCGTACAACCCTTATTGTCATTTTAAAATTAAGACAAGACAGACATAAAGGAACCAGATAAGAGTACTCAAGTGATTAAGTCAATGCCTAGGATTCTGAATGAGGACTTGGGGGGAGGTAGTGATTATCTGGAAAAGAACTTTGGCTTGGAAAAATAAAGGCTCATAGGATAGATATTACTAATGTGACTCTCAGACTACCATTGGTCACCCATGACACCAGTATAACCAGAGGCTATAGGACAGGAACCACTGCTTGTCATTGGGTATTTCTTTGTGGGAGTCCTTAGCAGTTCATATGGCACAGCTCAGGTGTAAGGAGACCAGATCCACATTGGACAGGTATGGGAACCATCATGGCTTAGAAGCCTCATGTCTCCCTGAGCTGGTATCTCTCTCTTACAGCATAGCTCTATAGACAAAAGCTTCCAAAGTCTGGTAAACTGTATTCCCCATTTCCAGAATCCTGGCCTTCAGAGGTACCCCAGGGATGCCCCAGGTATGATGTCCTCATCAGGTAATACTAGCTTTCTCTCAGTCCACCATTTAGGGATCATAGTTATAACTGATGACTAGTTACCAAACTAGTAATCTAGTTAACATTTTTACCTTTATTAGGTTGCTACAAAAGAAAAGCCAGATAGATACAGGAAGTCAAATTTCCATGCTCACATTTATAAATAGAGTGAACTTTTCTTTTTTCTTTTCTTCATTTTTCTTTTTTCTTTCTTTCTTTTTTTAGTGGAAATAAAAAAAAACTGCAACACATCTGTTGATATTTGAAAGCAAGGAATCTCAGACAGAAAGCAATAAGCTCAAAGACTATATAATACACTTTCTCCTATTTTGTCTTTTGCCAAGAGGGGATGAAGCTACAATTAAAAATAGGTTCAAAAAGTGTCTCAGTGTATGCATCAATGATTACCACATAATGGGTTGTTAGGCACAATGAAAGTATTGAGTGTGAAATACTCATCTTTTGATAGACATTTTAGAAGCCATAGATGTAAGAATTCATAAATCCTGATTATTCCACTGTCTGCCAGTTTTTGAGATTTTTACTGTTACTTGAATTATTAAAACAAATATTTTGAAGCATTATGAATGATTAAATAATATTACAGCTATCTGGGTGGTTCAGTAGGTTGGGGCATCATCCCATGCCCCAAAATTTGTGGGCTTGATTCCCAGTCAGGGCACATACATAGGTTGTGGGTTTGATCCCTGGTCATAGTGCATACTTGAAGCAACTGATTGATGCTTCTATTTCACGTTGTTATGTGTCTCTTTTTTCTCCTTCCTCTCTCTAAAATCAACTAACGTATTCTCAGGTAAGTATCAAAATACTTAAATAACAATATAGTTAATGTGTATGAGTGTTAGGATTTGGGTGAAGATTTGAAAAATATACTTCTCAATATCTTTATGCCCTAAAAAGCAGGAGAAATAAAGCTTGGATTATTCTCATCTCATTTTGTTTTTATTTTTTCCAGTACCAGATAATATAATAAATTAGCAAATATGTACATTATTTAAGTTTCCATCAAAACATCTAGAAATACTAGCTCCTTTCTGCCATTAAAGCAATTTAGATAATGTATATACTTACTTACACTTATAATAGTTGTATTTGTTACCCTCCACTTTTTATATGTATGGCTTTTCTTCTACAGAAATCTACCTGCTTATGAGGGACTTTGTTAATTTTTCATTGGCAGAGAGGAAGTGTAGAATAAAGGTTAGAGACCTGGAATCCCTTGTGTTGTAATCCTGGCCTTACCAGTTGTCAGTTGTGTGCCCTTGGGCAAGTTATTTAGTTTCCTCCAGTTTAACTGGTTACCATTAACTAGCTGGGTGACCTTTAACAACTTAGTTGCCCACTGTCAGGCCTCATTTGCTTGAACTATAAAGTCAAGGGGTTGCCCTAATTTAACTTTCAATTCTCAGCATAGCAAGAAGAGAGGAGTGCTGTTCTTTGACTCAATTCCCCATGTAGAATACATTTAATTTCTTAAAAGTTTTCCATCTTGAAGATACAAAAATTTACTTTCAAGTGTTATAAAAATATTACCACTTAAAAATACTGACTTTCATAGACATAATAGCCTGTATTTCTGTAGTGTCTTTTCATACAAGATCAAAGGAATAGTTATTATAAGTGCATGGTTTTTCTTTTTTAAAAAATTATTTATTCATTTTTAGAAATAGGGGAAGGGAAGGAGAAAGAGAGGGAGAGAAACTTCAATATATCAGAGGAACTGGTTGACTTTTGTATGCCCCTAACTGGGACCTAGCCCACAACCCAGGCATGTGCCCTGACTGGGAATTGAACCAGCAACCTTTTGGTTTGTGGGAAGATGCACAACCACTGAGCCACACCAATTGGGGCAGTTTTTAAATTTTTTTTCTTTCTTTTTTTCAAATGTATAACTGCATAGAAGAACTTTATTTTATGGAATTATTTTAATTCATGTTCCCAGTCACCCAAACAAATGAATTCGCAAACATTTTCTTAACAATTCTGAGTTGGTTTTGGTCAAGCATGTCCATGTCCCAAGAGTGTCTTTCCACCTATTATTTCTCAATTGACAATTCTTTTTATTCTTCAAGAGCTAGTTCAATGCAATTTCTCCAAAGAAGTCTTTTTTCCTGATTCCCCCATTAGTGTAACTTTAATCTTTTACTTATACCTGTATTTTGTACTGACATAATGTCTTTTTATGTTCTTGCTTATTATTTACATAATGCCTTATTTCTTGTGAATGCCAGCATGAGCACATTTTCTTGTACAAAGTAAACCCACAATAAATGTATTGAATAGAATCATAACTTTCACAGAGGAAATATGTAAAGATCGAGAAGAAGGGGGACAAATGACAAAAGACTGGTTTGAATGGAAGGAGTAGGTTTTGTATTTTACGACAACTGTCACCTAACATAAGTCTCCGGATGTCCGCAAAGAACAAACAAATACCACAAGCTGGGACAAGTTTCCTCTGAGACATTTCCCGGCTGTTGTTTCCTAGAAATAGAATATTTTCTAGGTAAGTTGTTAATCACCATGACCTAGGACTTGAGAAAGTGAGGAATGCTACCCTGGCTGGTGTGGCTTGGTTGGAGTGTCATCCCCTAAACTGAAATTTTGAAGGTGTAATTCCTGATCAGAGCACATGTGCCCAGCTGTAACCAATCAATATTTCTCTCCACATGGATATTTCTCTCTCTCTCTCAAATGAATAAACATGTTCTCTAGTGAATATTTAAAAAATTAGGAATTCCATCTTCACAGGTGGGAATTAAAAGCTGGCTTCTTTACACTTTCAAGCTAAGTGATACTATGCTTTTAAATTATGTAGATAATTTCTATTAAACTAAAAATGGAAAAGTTCAAGGAAGAAAATAATCATTCCCTTTCCATCACCCAGATTTCATTATTCATACGTAATCCCTTACTGCCTTAATAGTATTCCTTTTCTTTGGTGGCTACCTACCTAGATATATAGAATATGTTCAGTGTTTTTCTTTCTTTTCATTTTTTATTAAATTTTTATTCTAATAGAATAAAATAGAGAACAATATATAAAACTTGGTATATCACTTATATATAGGTGAAGATATGCAAAGTGCTTCTATGCTATTGAAAAACTCACCAATTATCTCATAGAAGAGAATAACATGTACAGCTAGGGCTGGCACTTTTTAAACTAAGCTACCCACACGCTAGATCTGTTTAATCTCTAATAGCCAGTGTTCTTCCTGTTTCATTGTCCTAGATAGGAATCACAGCCAGCTGACTTGAAATGTTGTTTTAAGGAGCACCAGGTGAGCTGTGGCTGGCTCAGCATCGACCCCACCCAGTCCTGAGAAACAACTCAGGGTTCATCTTATGCTGTTGCCAGCGTTGTTGTTCTTGGGTGTAGGCAAGCCGGGCAAGTGGGAATCAACAGGATGGAAAAGATATTTTTCCCACCAAAGCTAGTAAGAGGCTCAACTTTCTAAATGGAAGGCAATTCATATCCTGTAATGAACTAGCATTTTAAAGAAATGGACTCTTTGTAATGGTACTTTCTTCTTGGCTTGGGGAGAATATAGGAGAGACCTTTGCTCGAAGGGGTAATTTGCAGGTAGGCCATGCAAGTGGAAGAAATGGGGAGTGCCCTAGGACCTGGAAGACATTGAAGACAGGCAGGTAAACTCATTTTGTAAAGCTTCGGGGCAGTTGTGGCATTGTATGAGGGTTTCAGGTCTCTCCCAGGGAAGTGGTGTACTAAATAAAGCTGAACATGGAAAACAAAGGAAAAGAGTGCGGAAAGGAGCTAAAAAATTTACATTAAGCAAAAGATCATCCCTTTATAATCAATTTAAGATAGCTCTAAAACAAATTTGAAGAGAACCAAGCTCTATCTGCCTTGATTACGGGCTGTGTTCCTGTCATGGCCTCCATTAAAGCCACTCCCTGAGTAAGCCATTCTCTCAACTCTGGAGTCTGAAAGATCATTGTTAAAAGGCTTCCCAGAGGTGCTGGACATGCTTGCTAATGAATGAATCCAAGCTGGTTAATAGCCACCTATATTGATCAAGTAGGCAAGTAAAAGTGGAAGGTAAATAAGAATAAAAGGGGCCCTGGCCAGTGTGGGTCAGGTGGTTGGAGCATCATCCCATAGACCAAAAGGTTGTGGTTTAAATTCTCAGTCAGGGCACATGCCTAGGTTCAGGGTTCGGCCTCTGTTCAGTGCACATATGAGAGGCAGCTGACCAATGTTTCTTTCTACATTGATGTCTCTCTCTCTCTCTCTCTCTCCCCCATCTCTAAAAAAAGTCAATAAGCATGTCCTTGGGTAAGGATTAAAAAAAAAGCCCAAGGGGATTGAGACAGAGACTCAGGGGACTATTTTGCAGTAGGTATGGGTGGAAAGGAAAGATGTTGGGATATTTGCTTATTTTTATTTACCACTTTTAATTTAAACTCTGCTTATGCTATTGCTGAATTATCAATCATTAATTAATACTATCTTTTGACCAAACCCAGTTAACTTCTTTGAATGTCAGTTTCCTCAGTTACAAAATGGTTGTTCAAGAATAGCTTTTCTAGAGCTGGACCTCTAAGAAAAGACACTGTTCTGTGGGATGTTGAAGGAAAAAAGAAAAGTATGATAGTCAAATATGCCTGGAAACAATGGGTTGAATAATGTTTATAACTGCAAGACTTTTCAGGATTTTTAGTACCTGAGAGGTCACTAAATATCTGAAAAGAGGTATATCATTCAGTGAATCCCAAACCTGTTTGACAGTGGAACCTATTATGAAGGTCAGCTTGAGGGTCAAGTGTCCTTGCAACACCAGCTATTGGACTAACTGGCGACCGAGGTCTTTCTAGGCTTTAAGTTCTGTGAATCAACAGTTAGATAGTTCATCTCTTCTCCTGTATCTTTACAAGCTAGCCACTTGCCTCTTCTCTAGAAAAGTGTGTGTTATACATAAGCCTTTTGATCAGAAATGTGCTGTTAGAATTTTTTGCATCTACTTTAAGAGAATAGCACTAAGATAATGCAAACCTGCAAACTATGTATTTCCCCTTTACTTTTATATTTATTTAGATTATGCAAAGTCACAAGTAGTCAAAATGCAAATAACCAATTCACAAATATGCACAAGTGCACACACATGTGCACACACACACATACTAACAAAAATATTGAAACATTTATATTAATAGAGGGAATAATACTTGAGAAAAGAACAGTTTATAAAAGACCTAGATTTTATTCTGATGGAGGTATCTCTGAGCAAAGCAGTGCAGTTAATCACAGAGCTGTAACATAAAGATAAAAAGGCAAATACTGAATATATATAAAAAGTACCCTGTTCCTCCCTTCATCTTCAAGATTACAGAAGATGTTTTCACACCTTACCCCACCAATACTAATCTTGAGTTTCCTGTTTGGCTCCTGCCAGATTTACCCTTTGTTTGAGGAGAAGCTGGTAAAAACTGGGTTCCAGGGAAGGGAGTGGGGCCATGGTAGACATCCAGGACACAGCGTGGCTCAGACTGGATCAGGTCCCCTGCTAAAATACTGCCATTTCCAGAGGTTTTGGGGTGGGGGAATACATGATAGTCATCTATAATCTCTTGGTTATAGTAAGAATTCACAATGGCTGTTTTGCATGGTATAATGATTGTAATTTGTGAATTCTCTAAAATAAACATGAATCTCTATAGATAACCTAAAGGTAAATTATAGTAGATAATTTACAGTAGGTTATGGGTTTGCTTTCCTTTATAGGTTTTTAAGAAATAATTTATTAGGTAATGGTAGGACACAAGAGCCAAAATTAGACACTAATTTGCCTTTACAATTATGTTAAATTTGTGTTGCCCTACTTCTCGGGTTTAGTTGTCTATCCTCGACCAGTATTTAAAGGTTTTAAGAATCTTTGTCAAAGTTCTGTTATTTGAATCAAACTTATCTCTGACGAGCCATTCATATTGCTATTTAGTTTTTCTTGTTAAACATTGGAATTAGTTGTATACATTTATTATATTTTTAAACTCTAAGTTGGATTTTGAAACTTGATGAACAACTGATAACTATTTTTGCCCAAGTGATAAAAGACATATTATAATATTGGCTTGATTCAGAGGTTTCATGGTTCCCCATGTCCTTGAGTTGTCTCAGCAAGGGCTTCAAACCACGCTGCACTTGTGTTTTAATTCCTCTCTCTCATTTTAAGAGGCCACTTTTTCTACTCCTTTAAACACACAAACAATGCATTAGTTCATCACTCTTTGCAAGCCTTGGCAGAGAGTAGATGCTCAGCGGATATTTGATGAACAGAGATTCTACCTTCTCAGTCAGAGTTTGCTGAATAAGTGGATAGATTAGTTAATGAGCAGCGATTCCTATCATTGTTACCACTGTCAAACTAATAGCGTAATCATTGCCTGCGCCACAACACTATAATAATTAAATGTAATTTGTATAGCCTACAAACAGGATGTTCATTAGCATTTAATATTTATTTTCCTGTTTTTAGTAAAAGACACAAAAGAAGCCTATAGAAATTTCTGTATAGATTTCACAAAACAGAGTGGAGGTATCCCGGTAGTTGGTTCTGTATTTGCAGGAACTCAGTCAACTTTGGAGGGGACCTACCTGAGTCCTCTCCTGTAGGAATGTGATGCTCTCTCTGGGACTGAACTAGGGGAACTAAGTGCTGTAAAATCACAAAGTAGGACTTGTTCCAGCATGTTACAGCATTCATCCTTTGGAACAATCATTTCTGGACAAAGTAGTCTATAAAGCTCTCTGCCTAAGCTTTTCATATGAAAAAGAATGTAGTTTGCATTTGCTCTGTACTTGATTGTTGATATTTTATAGGCAATACCAGGATGTGTAAAAAGATTAAGTCTCCTCAGCCATTTCTCAGACTTATTCACTAGTAAGACTTCCTATTTAAATACTAGTTGTTTGGGAGGTGACAGTGTACAACATCCTTTTCAGACAGGAGAGGTGAAAGGCTCTCCTATTCTCTGTCGTGGTCCCCTGATTTCCATAATTCCTTAACAACTTATCTAGGTCATCACCAACATCACTGCTTGCCAGAGTGGAGTTGATTTATTAAAAGCACTTATCCATTTTCATAATCAAACTATTGGCACAAAGAGCCCAAAGGACTTGTTTTGTGGCTTGACATTGACCTTGACAGTATTGAAATTTTCTTTCTCATCTCTTTTTTGTAGATATTTGTGTCATTTTGGGGAAACACTTAAGACACTGTCTCTTATTGGTACTTTTGAGAATCGTTCATACTTAAATAGAGATTATGAACTTAAGTTTAAATAGATTTGAAATGTATTAAAAATAGTTACATATTTTAATATTACATCAACACTCTCTGCTTTTAACATGTCCAAAAATTTGAATGACCTAATATTTTACATTTGCCAATGCAAACATGACAATAATCAGGCAACAAGTACTTTTTCTGTGCCTTACCCAATGATATAAAGATATAAAAGGGAAGGATAATATATGGCATCTGTTTTTATGGAAACTGGAATTGGCTTTTCTCTATTTATTTAAAAATATTTTAAAAATTAATTAATTTTTGCCCCATTTTTCTTCTCATTGCTCTTCCCTGCCCCACCTATCCCATTCTCTCTTTCACAGTCAGTTCCTACCTTGTTGTCCATGTCCATGGGCCATTTATACTTGTTCCTTGACTAAACCCTTCCCCTTCTTTTCTTCTCTCTTCCCCTCCTCCCCCTCTGGTCACCATCATTCTGTTCCTTGTTTCCATGTCTCTGGTTCCATTCTGCTCATCTGTTTTTTTTGTTCCTTAAGTTCCTGTATTAGGTATCCTATGTCTCTCTAAATGTTGAAGGGCCAACTTGTGCCCATCACAGTTCAAGGTGGAAACACAGCAGTGAATGAAGCAGGCAACAGTCTTGGGGTATAAAGCAGTGAATAAGACTTACAGAAATCCATAAACTGGTGGAGGCAGAAAATAAGGAAATCAATAAGAAAATATGCAGTATGTTAGATGGTGGTAAGTGCTATGGAGAAATGAAAGTGGGGAAGTGAGAGAGGGAGTGTCAGAGAGGGCAGGAGGCAGTTGGTAACTTGAAATATAGTGGTCCTGGAAGATCGCACTGTGAAGGTGTCGCATGTGCCCCTGGATCAGATAAGGGAGAGAGCCATGGGGACCTCTGTAGGAAGAGGCTTCCAGGCAGAAATGCAAAGGCATTGTGTCTTGCTTGATCTCAAAACAGCAACCAGACCAGTCAGTGGTAGAGACCAGTCATGGCACAAGTGGAGTAAGCCACGGAAAGAGTAGTGAAAGGTCATAAGGAGGCAGATCATCCATCACACCGAGCCTTAGAGGTTATAGCAAAGATCTTTCCCCTCCTGTCCCCTTTTCTTTCTTTCTTCTTCCCTCTCCTTCCTTCCTTCCTTCCTTCCTCCCTCCCTCCCACCCTCCTTCCAACCATCCAAGTGATTTGGGGAGCCATTGAAAGAATTCATATTGAAAAATGACCTAATAAAATGTATGATTTAAAAGATCACTGGCTACTGTGAGAATAAATACTAGGTGGGAGGGAGCAAGGCTGGAAGGAGGCTGTTGCGCTGATGTAGACAATGTTGGCTTAGATTCTGGTGGTTGCAGTGGAGGTGGTGAAAAGGGGCATTTCTTGTCTATTTGGAAAGAGTAGAGGAGATGGTATTTACTAAAGGGTAGGAGGTGGGGCATGAGGGAGAAAGCAGAATCCAAGGTGGTTTCAAGTGTTGGAGTCTGATACCTGGAAGGGTCAGTTGTCATTTACAGAGATGGGAAGGCCAAGTAGGGGCTTATTTGGAGGAGGATCAGCTCAGCTTTGGGCACCTGATATTTGAGATGCCTATTAGGTTTCTAAAAGGAGATAAGAAATAGGTGATTGGAAATATGTGTGTGAGTTCAGAAAAGGGATCTGGGCTGAGGCTATAATTTTGGGAGCTTCATTATGTCTGTACAAGTCATGAAACAGATCCACAGGCAGGAGGTGAGATCAGCATGGCAGAGCAGAGTGAGGACAATTAGGAGACAGTTGTGTGATCCTTTAATGTTTACTGTATGTGTAGAGAAGTAGGGATTTGTGGATGAGAAGAGATGAAACAACTTTTCATGGAAAGTGAGAATTGAACTGATCTTTGCAGATGGGTAATATTTGAGGGGGTAGAGATAACAAAGGGAGGACATTTTAGTTAAAAGGTACTGGAACTAAACACTGCAGTCCCTTAGGAAGAAGATGGTAGGGAAGACACACCAAGATCACAGCAGGTTTCTCATGCATGGAGATCATGATATGCAAATGGCAGTGAAACTCAAGGCCCATTAAAATTGCGAACATTTTCCAACACTTTGGTAACAGCTTTTCCTCCTAATCCTTGCAGCTGCTGCTGCCTTATATTTTGCAGTAACTTGAAACTGACATGTGGGGAATTTTAAGTACATATGTTATCAAAGCAGATGTTTCACAGACTTTATAGATGATCAGGAGGTCATCTCTTCTTTCAGAAAGCAGCCTGGAATTTGAATTTAGTTCCTCTCATAATTTTATGTTCTCCAAAGTAACTCTGTGGGAAATTTAAAATTTATTAGCAACTGTCTCTTAATTCTTGGATTTTAGAGAAATAGCAATTTCAGTAAACTTGAGGGAAATTATATGCTGTGTTACCTACAGGCAGATTATTGAATGACTTTACTTGTCTAGTGATAAATCTAAGGCACGTAAGTATGCTTTCCCTGGAACTCTGGGGTAATACTTCGTAAAGAAGAAAGAAAACTCGCATTCTTTTTCTGATGCAAAGTGATAATTAAAGCAAAAATGAACTACTTCATAAAATAATACAAAGGACGCCAAACCTCAGAACAGAGAGAAATTTTGCCTCTTATTCCCCTCCCCCTCCTTTTTTTTTTTTTTACTAAAATCTAGATGAGAATCAGGTCCTGTTTTTATTCTGTGTAAAAGTGTTTTATCAAGTTGCAAAAGCTGTGGAGTTTGGCAGCATTCCCTGAGGTAGGAACAAAATATGTGGGGTTTTTTTTTTTTTTTTGTTCATTTTACTTAAAGAATGCCTTTTAAACAATGTGGTGCTGATTGCTTGGCATAATCAGGTACGACAGTTCCATGTCCTCATTTTTCCTTTGGGTCTCAAGAAGCAAGAGGCAGGCAGTCCAGGAGGCCTGGGCTGCGCATGGGCGAGCCAGCCAGCTGTTGGGTGAAGAGCAGAGTGGGAACCCTGGAACCCTGTGCAGTTGCACTTTCTAGTCTCTTCTGTGGTGACAGAAATATTCTTTATCTGCTCTGACCACATGTGGCTCTGGAGTTCTTGATGCATGGCTAGTAAAGTGGATGAAGTGGATTTTAAATTTTATTTAATTTTAATGTACTTAAATTTATGTGGTGATGTGGCTAGTGCTTGGACAGTGCAGCTTGAGCTGACGTACTTTTTTGGAGCATGGCGGGTGGACAGGTGCTCACCCTGCCTGGCGGGGGCCTCTCCACCATCTTGGTGAGTGACCACCAGCTTATCGTTCTTTCTTTCTTTTCTTTTCTTTTTTAAAGATTTTATTTATCATTTTTAGAGAGAGGCATAGAGGGAGAGAGGTATCACTGTATGGTTGGTTGCCTTTCATCTACCTCCAACTACAGACCTAGCTGGAGACCTGCATGCAACCTGGTTATGTGCCCTGGCTGGGAATCAAACCAGCAACCTTTGGGTTCGCAGGTTGGCGCCTTATCCACTGAGCCACCAGCCAGGGACACAAGCGTATCTTTTATGCTCAGACACAACACCCGCAAATAGTGGTAGCTGAAGATTGCACAGGCCTTTGTGAAATAGCTCCCTCCTGCCCTCTGCAGGAGTGGGGAAAAGCAATATAAAATGGTACAATGACAATAAATGAGAGAGGGTATTTGTTATTATCTTAAAGGCTTTTGATATTAAAAAACACACGATCTTGAAAATGGCCTATTTAACTATTTGAATATTTTGTTTCTGATTACCAAAGAGAATTATCCTAGGGAGATTTTAGAGGCACCATTTTGAAATACTCATTGTACTAGTGTCTTAAAAATAGGAATTCTGTGAGGGATCCAATTTCTGACCCTGAGGAGGATTGCTTATTTATAAGGTGCATGCTTATTAACTTTTTTAATCTATTAATTTTTAAAATTTAAGAGCGGATTATTGAAGGCCTGCTGTGTACTTTCACATAATACCAACAGTGTGTGTGTGATTCTGTGCTCTGGGGTGGGGATTACTTAGGAGAAGGATACATAGCACAAGATATGAAAATGACTACAATAAGGCCACTAGAAGGCAAGGAGAAAGATTGCATGTGTGACAAGGACAGACCATGAGCCTTGCCTCAAAGTTCTCACCTGGAATATTGGTGTTACGGAGAATGCCACATTAAAGTTATATTCCAGGACTCTGGTGGGGGGTCAGAGATAGAGAAAGGAGGCCTGTTGCCTCTCCACGATCAGTTTTACACCTGAGGAAGTCTGACACACTAGCCGTCTCACCGGCACTGTGAGGGGCTGTCCTCCCCCTGTATCAGAAGCAGTCCACCTTGAATTTGCAGGGAAAGGTGTTTAAAACAAATTGATATTTCAGAAAATAGCAGAGGCTGCTAGAAAGGAGTTAACCCCACTCATTGAGGTGTTCCCAGAGAGACTCCAGGGACACTGAATGGGAAAGAGGACACATGCAGGTGGAGCAAGGGTCAGTTAATTGCTGACCATGGGCTGAATCCAGCTGCCTGCCTCCTTTAATAAATAAAGTTTTATTAGGCTCCAGCCATGCCCATTTGTTTAAGTCTCATGCATGGGTGCTTTCACACTGCGGTGGTAGGGATGAGTATCATGACAAGAACTTCTGGCCTGTAAAGTCTAACATATTTACTATCTGGTCCTTTATAGAAAAAGTTTGTTGGGTCCTAAAGAGGATTGGATCCAGTGGCATGTGAAGTCCTTTCTAATTCTCTGAATATAAGGGATTCCAAAAAGAAAGCCTCTTAGGAAGTATGGTGAAGGATTCCTGTGAGAGATGGATTTTCATTTGGACACTGAAGGAAACTCCCTGGCCCTGGCAGAGGGGGTCATTCCACCTGGCTACTCAGGAAGATTTCAAAGGGGTTAATTCAGTGTTTCTTGGAGGCATTGTACAGGCTTACTCCAACATTCATTCATTCAGTCATTCATTCATACTTTATGTCTCCACCATATGGTTGGCCAATGTAGATAGTAATCCAAAAACATTTCTCTGCCTGTTCTTGGTAAAGTAAGCACAAACTCTGGCACGAACTGTTGGCATTCTGATAGTAACTTTGCTAGTATGAAAGTGCTCATTAAGTTCAGTGTTTATAATTAGGTTTTATGGAGTTATTTTATTTTAAGTATAATGGTCTCACCTAGACATGACTTAGAATTTATTCATGTGTTTGGCTTAATTGTAGGAAGTAAGAAATGAGGGTTCGAAAAGGAAAACCTGGCTGTATTTGCAGAAGACGCAGCTCGCAATGTTAAGGACAGGATGCACATTACTATTCATGCCTTTTTAATTGATTAGCCTTTAAGGCTTCTGAAAGCCTTTAAAAGTTGTTTTGTCAACATTAGACCAGCTGCTGTGTAATTATGGTAGCTCTTCTTGCAGTTAAATTCTTTTAATAACGTGTTCAATCTGCTGATGCCAAAGTGCTTTGAACCTGTGATATATACTACAGAGAGCTTTTGTTTTTACTTACAGATGGTTGGTGCCATTTTCTGGGCAACTCAATAGAATTTTCACAGAAATTTTAAAGATAAATTACTTCGAAATGAATTTGAACATCAGGTTACTCCTCCCCCTGTAAAAATTGTTTATATGTGACTTGAATTTTGAACTTGACTCATAGCAACCTAAATATGCTCATTAAAAAAAGAATTCTCCACACCGAAGCCCTTTGAAGGCTCTTTCCTCTGGTTCCCTAGCTTGTAAGTCAAAACGTTTTGGCACCAGTCAGGTGACGGTGAAAGCAGTGGGCTTGTGATCAAGCTCATTGCTTAAGGAGGAGTGAAGCTCCGTGGGTCTGCCTTCCATGCAGGGGGCTGGAGCTGCGTATGCATAGAAAATGGAAGGGCATTTTAGCAGTGCCCTTGTTAAAGGAGTTCTATCCTATGTCTAGCATGAGGAGGTGAACCTAGGGGTAGGGACTGGTGTCTGAAAGATGCAAAGAAAAGTTCCTGGGCTTCTTTTCTCTGGTCCCTTCAACTACCCTCCGCTCCCACCGCCCACTTTGTGCAGTGTTTCTATGGACAGGTTGCCCTGGTGTTTAAGGTGGTTAACTAGGTGGACAGTGACAGTAGTGGCTGTGGAGTTTCCTCCTGGTAGTTCAGGCCATCTGGGTAACTTCTTTCCTATAGTGTTTTTTATACTTTAAAAAAATCTTTACCTGAGGATATGTTTATTGATCTTAGAGAGAGAGGAAGGGTGAGAGAAAGAGAGAGAGAGAGAGATAAAAGCATCAGTGTGAGATCAAAACATTGATTGAGCACCTCCTATACCTGCCTCTATTGGGGAGTGAACCCAAAAGCCAGCTGTGTACCCTGATGGGGTCAAACCCACACCATTTGGTATGGGATGATGTTCCAACCAACTGAGCCACTCAGCCAGGGCTTCCCTATAGCATTAAAATAAAGGCAAAGCCATTTGAACTAGAGGCATAGCTCTTTAGCATCTGGAGAAACAAGTGACTTGACGGGCTATGGCTGGCTCTTTCTTGCCCCTTTGTTGACTTGGTATTAGGGAATGCATCTATGTTGTTAAACTATGAAGTGAGTCCCTCCATCACCTGTGCTCACCTCCTCTCTTCACTGTGGAGTATAAGGGGGCTTGGAGAGAAGTTGACCTTTTACTGTATGAAAAAAGACAGTCTGCTTTATGTTTGAATAAAAGTTCAGGGATATTAAAAATAATAAGTTCAAGGATACTGGTGATCTGCAAAATCTGGAGAAGTGAACCTTGCCAGTCTTGGTTTATAACATCATGGCAGGGCTACCTGAAAACTGCAGCTGTGCTCACTCACTCGGGGTGTGCAGATTCTTTTGCCTTGGGAGCATTTGAGCCCTGAGAAATTGGGGCATTTGGGAGGTTTGAGGGGCCATGGATGTGTGTATGTAGAGTACTTGTATGTTAAGAAGTTGCCATTAAGAGGCTGATATAAAGAGAACTAGAATTTATTTAATTGAAAGTTGCCTGAATTAATTATATGTATTTTTTTCCTGTGGGACAAAGCTTATTCCTGGTAAATGACTTCATCATTTTAAAGTTACATTAAATGGCAATTCAGAGTGTTTTTATTTCGGGTTGATGGCATAATGTACCCATATGGGACCAAGCAAACTAGCTTGAATCTCGGTGTTCTGTATCTAGATATCAAAACTTATTATTATCATAATACACTGTTTTGGTGACATCACCTTGTGCTTAGTGACAGTTTACACTGATGTGATTGGAATTAAATCTGCCTTTAAGCATCAATTCTCATTGTTTGCATGATACCTGGTCTTCTAATCAATTTTACCATGTAAATATTGTATGTGCTTTCACATATAATGTTTATCACATTAGCCTTTTAAATACTTTCTAGGTCTTGTGTATACTTTTAGAAAATTATTAACTTTGACAACTTTTCTGAGGACTGCAAAATTGTTTTTGTTAATCTCCTACGATAATTTCACATTATCTTGAGGTTGCACTGATTCAGAGGGAACATGTTGACTTTAACCTCTGGTGCTAAGAAAGGCCCTGGTATTCATAAATCTACACACATATCTATGTGCATGTATCCACACATACAATCAGTTCCCAAAGAACCCCACTATCAGCAAGAGAAATGACTTGTGCACACTCAGCTGAATGTCATGGAGTCTTTGCTTATCAGACTTGTCATCCTTTCATATCTTGTATTTTATTTAAAGATACTCAAGGATAACATTTTTAAATCACATATTTAGATTCTTATACAGAAGCAGCAAAAACTCAACTCAAATTAACTTAGGAAAAATTATTTTTAAAGGGTTATAATGCATGGAGGAGAATGGATCATTTTCTTGCCTCAAACTCATTTTCTTCAGACATTAAGGTTTGGCCTTTGCACCCTGGGTCTGTGTGCTTAACTCACAGGCTTGCACCACTTCTCCTGTGTGTTATTAAGTGTGGAATAATTGAGGGAAGAGTCAGGTGGTGAAACTGTGGGAAGAGCAGGGCTATAGCTGGGGCTTGAATGTATTTCATACCCTTTCCTCATTTCTTGATTTTTCTGCACTTGCTGCTTTCATTCCTTCTCACGACAACCAGGTACAGAGAAGGTGGGGAAGATGACCTCAGTGCTCCTGTGATGTACACCTCTCAGAGTGTATGCCACCATATGGGACTGGCTTATGCTCTCTTTGGTTCCAGAGTCAATAGTCCTGAGAAAGAGAGTGGATTGACCCAGCCTGGGACAGATAACAACTTGGATCAATCAGACGTGACTGGGAGTGAGTCCACATTGTGCTTGTCATTGGTGGCTCTTTTCTTGGGTATCAGGAGAATCAAAGTGAGCTGGAGAAGTTTCATTCATATGAGATGCTGTCCTTCCCTCTACATGAACACATCACCTCTCTCTTCACAACCATGACTGCTTGGCCTCTTTCAGACACCTTCTTTTTCCTCGTCACTTCTAACCTGCATGACATGACTTTTCCTGGTTTGGTAAAGAACATGGGGGCAAGATATGGTATAGGCAGGGGGAGAGTTCCTGGTTCAGTGACTTAGAGCAGCTCTTTTCTAGTCTTTTCCCTGAATCCCCAGTGATGCTCTTCTTCCCTTTCCAAATGCAGGGAGAAGCAGCAGCTGGGGAGAAGGCAAATGCAAAGGTCACATGATGAAACTCAAATCTGCCAAAAGCCCGGGAGCCAATGGCCTTTTCTAAACACTTAATGTTTTCTCAGGATGAATGGATCAGTCATGAGTCCAAAATCTCATGATGCCTTAGGAGATATTTGATTCTTTATTAGATGTAGAACATGGATAATAGTTGAAGCAAACATACTTTTGATTTTTCATTTCTTAATTTGTTTCATCATCCAAATTCATTTGCACCTACTTTTTAGTCTAAGAAAGTTTCCCAAACCCATTTAACATGTAACTTCAAAAAATGTACCAGGTTTCTATGTGCGTTCACTTAAATAGGAGCCGTTCTTTCTTCCTGAAGTTAATGGTGCTAACTTAACGTTCTGCCTCTGACAGCCATTCAGTAGTGATGCATTCCCAAAGGAATTGCAGTTGATTTTCTAAATCATGTATTTTCTGCCGCTGCCTACTTATCCCACCCTGACTGGCATTTAACCATTGAATTAGATTTTTTTCTCCTATTAAAGGGAGCTGTATGAGATTTAACTTCAAATGCCTGTATCACAACCTGATGCTGGTGTTATAGTTGACACCAGCTAAGCACTGTGTGCTGGAAAAGGCTTTGTCTTCCAGGGTTGAGGGAGGGTTTGGGTACACAGTTATCTGACACTCTTTCTCAAGGTTCACTTCAGTGTGCCTTTGCATGGCTGCAAGGTGGGCAATTATGAATGATCTCACCTGGCACATGTTAACATGCTAGCTTTATTTTTGCCGTCAGGCGATCATGTTCCCCGAGAGCCATTTCTCTGGGTGTGTTGACTGATACAGCCATAAATAGATCCCTGAAGGGTAAAACTGTAGCTGTTTCAGCACAGATGGAACAAAAAATAAATGTTCCACTGTTTTAGTATTACAAATTATAACCCCACAGCAGCACAGAATTTAAGGTGCTGATAGTTCAATTTCTACCCTTTTCTTTACATGATGGCAGAATAAGTAGAATTGTAAACACTTTAATCAGACAAGTTTTGCTGACCATGTTGTGCTTGTGGTTCATTCTTTGCCCCCCTAAATCACAGAGTGCATCATATTTTAAAAACAGCACTACTTTTAGAAGGTCTCCTCTTTAGTTATTGATAGTAAATAAACAAAAACTGTTTTTCTGGACCTATAAATGGATTTTGAGGAAAGGAATACATCTTTGTCTTCCGGAGGCCAAATAATGCACTTGCTATTGCTTCCTCTTTTTCCAATATCATATTCATTCAATCCACAGCATCAGTTATGTACCTGGCTTGTTCTGCCTCAGGGAAGTTAAAATAGTAGGGAGATATAGACATAGAACAAATGAACAGTAAGGAGTTACAGAATTCGTGATAGAAGGCACATTGGGACACAGAGGAGGGAGTGGTCAATTCAGATCAGGGAAGGCTTTAAGTAGAAGATGGCAGCTGAAGTGGGCCATCTGAGCAAGATGGGTATACCTCATAGGACAGGAAGAAAGAGGAAAGAAGGTAAACCAAGTCACAGAGCATAAAGCAGGCTGGGCAACTGCAGGAAGTCATGAGTCTGAGTAAGATTATGATGAACACTATAAGGATTTGTGTTGCAAAAAGTGGATAGGATAGGGACTTAACCATATACATAAATGAGGTCTGTCCCAAAAGTATTGAGTGAAAACTGTTTTAATTATATTAACACATCGGCTCAATACTTTCTGGACAGATCTTGTACTTTTTAGTTGAACATACACAGTACATTGTATATGCGTATATACATATCCATGTATACACACATATACTTACATATGTATCTATGTGTGTGTATGTATTCAACTAAGGAATATTTTATTTTAGATGTTAGTATTTTTTAGTCTTTTTGTTATTCATTCCTAAGTTAAGAGGAGCATGAGTGCTCCCAAGTTTCAATCTGTGGTAGTATAATAGTCTTATGGGGTGGAGCAAAGGACTGAATTAATAATTTAAAAAATCTACAGGGTGAATGTGTTAAGTCTCTTTGTCTTCCCCCTTGAGAATTACAGCTAAACTCAGTGGAAGCCACTAAAGAATTTTAAGTGGGGATTTTCATTGTCTTTTAATATCAGTAACCTTTTTAGAGTATTATATCAATTTACTATTCTTTGAATAAAATTGCCTAAAAATTAGTGACTTGCCTCCTCCCCCTAAAAATTCGTTTATTGTCCTGTTGGCATGAATACATATTAGAGTCTAACAGGAACAGAATATGGGGGAATAGAACATTCAAAACAAAATAAAAAAAAAAAAAAACAGCAGTTGAAACAGAAAATGGAAGATCTTATTTGTGGCTTCACATCTTTGATTTTCATGATGCAGGTAATTTCTAGGACTATGTTAGGGTGTCCAGGCCAGCTAGGACAAGAGGGGAAGGTGGGCATTGCCGGCCTTGTGGCTGGTCCATGGTGGGGTGCAGTGATTGAGTGTCAGTGCCCTTGTCCTCCCCTTTCCAGCTCTAGGTTTCTTTCAAAAGTCAGATCCATCAGATTTTCTGTTAGTGGCTAATGTTGAGAGTTGACTGGGGAAAGGGGTTGAAACTGAGAAGAAAATAGTGACTCAGATATTAGGCCCATATAATGTTAGAATGAGAAGGGAATTTAATGATTGCCAAATACTTCTCACTTCACAAAGGCGGAAACCAGGGCCCTGAGAGAAATGGTAATTTGTCTGTAAATTCATAAAGCTAATAAATGTAAGAAAAGGACCAGAGCCCAGATCCTCTGACTCCAAGTATTAGATATTTGCAAATGCACAGACTTGTTGATATCATTTCTATATGGTTTATCTTTTGACCAAACAATTAGAGTTAGCCCCATTAGAAGTTCTCATCCACTCATCTGAAATATATCACTCTATGAATTGCCACCTCTTCCTCTGTGTTTTGGATCACTTAGTGCTATAAGTATCTAGTCATTTCAGCATCACTTTCATCTCCCTCTTGAATTCAGTTGGTCACTTGGTGTTGTTGATCTCACTTTAGAAATGTGCCTGAAATCCATCTTTGTTTCTATTTCCTGAATCCCTTCCTTTACTTTGTCTTTTTTTCTTTTTTCTCTACACTGTGGAAGTAACTGTTAAAGTAGTTCCTGCCCTGGCTGGTAGCACAGTGAATAAGGTGCCAGCCTGTGAACCCAAAGGTTGCTGGTTCGATTCCCAGTCAGGGCACATAACCAGGTTGCAGGCCAGGTCTCCAGCCAGCTCTGTGGCTGGAGGCAGGTACAAGGCAACCGTACGTTGATGTTTCTCTCCCTCTCTGCCTCTCTCCCTCTCTGCCTCTCTCCCTTCCTCTCTCTCTGGAAATAATAAATAAAATCTTAAAAAAAAAAAAAAAAAGTAGTTCCTGCCTTCTGCACTCCGTTCTCCTCACTGCCTCTGGAGTTTTCTTTGTAAAGCATAAATCTGAATGCTGGGTTCAGCAGCCCTCAGTGAATTTCCTTTCTGTGAAGTTCCTCTGCTGTGCTGTGGCCCTTCACAATATGGTCTTTAGTGGTCCCTCTTCAACATTTTCTTCGGCCCGTTTTCTCCTCCCTTTGTCTCCCAGGCTCTAATCACACTAGCCCATTCAAAATTCCTAACATTTCCATGTATACATCATTGCTCAATTCTATGCACATATCACTTTCTTCCTGAGGCCTTCTTTTCTTGGTTGAGATGAACAGATGTAGCCTCTGCTAACCCAGAGTCTTTGTTTATACTTCTCTAATCGCCGTGCATTGTCATCCGATGTGCACTAACATTAATTTTCTTTCTTCCTTTTTAAATATGCCTGTTTCATTCAATACTCTGTATACTCTTTGAACTTAGCAGCTGGATCATTTATTTTTGTATCCTTGGCACGTGTGATAGACTGAATAATGGTCCCTAAATGTGTCCACATCCTAATCCCTGGAACCTGTTAATGTTACCTTACATGGCAAAAGAGATTTTGTCGGTGTGATTAAGTTAAGGATTCTGCATTGGGGCAATTATCCTGATTATCTTGTTGGGCCCAATGTAATCACAGGGTCTGTATAGGAGGGATGCAGAAGGATTGGGGATGGAGAATGAGATGGGGTGAGGGAAACGGGGAAAGAGGAGATAATCAGCAGAAGCAGAGGTTGGAATGATGCTCTTTGAAGATGGAAAAAGGACCTAAGGAACGCAGGTGGCCACTAGAAGCTAGAGAAGGCAAGGTATGGATTCTCTCCTGGAGCCTCTGGAAGGAGCGCAGCTCTGCTGATACTTGGTTTTAGTCCAGTAAGACCAGTTTCAGATTGCTGATGTTCAGAATGGTGAGATCATAAGCTTGTGTTCCTTTAAGCTACTCAGTTGGTGGTGATTTGTTATAGCAACAATGGGGCACTGATACAGCACCTAACACATACCTGACAGGCAGGAGGACTCGGTCTGTTTGCATCTTACCTTAATTAAGCAAAGAATTCTTCCTGATCCTCAATCAATGATTCTTAGAATCATTGTAGGTGACATTTGTTGAACCTTTTGCTGCGTATTAGTCACTGGGCTTAGCACTTTAAACTTGATCCTTATAACTAATCACCCTATGGCTAAGTGCAGTTATTATGCCCTCCTGGCAGGTGGTGTATTAATAATCTTCCCCAAATTAATTCTACCTAAAGGTGATGGCACTGGCACTAAAGGTAAGCAGTGTGGCTCCTGGGTCTTGGTTCTACCCATTCACCTTGTCTAATTATGTACTCATATCACAGATATAGTAGTTGTTTATGCTCTTCTAGTATGATAATGATGGGAAGAAACCTGGAAGAGCTAGCTTTGAATATTGGTATTTTCAGTGGCCAGTTGGATCTATAAATATGGGCAAGTCCACTAACTTAGACCTGATTGCCCATTTTTGTTAAATCTTTTTCTGTTACCTTCTGGGGTTAAGTAAGAATCAAACCATTAGTCACGTGTGAATGTGCTTTGAGAAGTATCAAGCATTACATATATATTAGTTATCATTATATATTTGGGTGTATGTACTATATTGTCCACAGGTTCCCCAGTACCAGATTGACTGGCTGGTTAGCTCTGATGTCTGACTCATTTGGTAAGCAGATGCTTCATAGTACTTGGGAAATGCATTTCATAAAAAAAGCTCTTTTTCTCTCTTGGTTATCATTCTCATATTTTGGATCATTGATACTAAAAACCTGAGAGCTCACAATTTAGTCTCCTGTATAGAGCTTCATTTTTTTTTTTTTTTTTCTTTTTCTTTTAAAAGTCCTTCTGATTGTACTCCTGAGAGAACATTTGTATCTCATAACCCACAGGAAGGTAAGACTTAGAGAAGACTTGCAGTGAATTCAGCAGCTTTTCAGTGGGGTTTTGGGGGATAAGGGAGCAATTGATCTCTGGAGAATGCTTGTCATTTGCGGTAAAGAATCTTAGGCTGGTGATGAGTTGCAAATCCGGGGAAGTCCTGACTCGAGAAGATTGGAAGTTTAAAAAGAAAGCCAGTAAAGTGAATTTTATTCTTTTTTCACTGTATTGCCTTAGCCTGCAACATTACTTGTTCCTTTAAGATGCTTTAATTGCTCATTGTTTGCCATTTGATTTTGAGATTAGTGGAGATCCCCAGGATAATGGAAGGCTAAGACCTGACCTGACCAGACCTGAACTGATTGGCAGGGTCTCAACTTTTGGAAATATTAATGCTGCAGGGTGGATGATTTGATTAAGATGACACCTGATATTTTTTGCACCTTGTTTTGATTTATTGCTTCTTTTCTTTACCTGTCAGATATTCCCACCCATAATATGGGGTCTACGGAGCACAGGTGTTTTGTGCAGGCTTGAAGCAACTCAAGCTATCCTCGCTGGTTATATTAAGAACATCCAAACATAAAATCACATGGTGACAGGCATCCTTATATATGCATTTTTGTTTTTCTCTTTGATATGTTCCTTGGGATGGATTGTTAGGTATAGAATTATTTGACCAAGAGTATGGAGTTAAAAACAAAATTATAACTGAATTAAACAAAAAATTTTTGATAGATATTAACAGATTGCTTTCTCCAAAACCTATACTCATATATACTCCCACCAGTAGTCTATGCTTATCTCACTTTGACCTTAGCATGTTCACTTATTCAATAAGCATTTGTGGAGTCCTCACTATCTTCAGACATTTTTCAAAAGTTTCAGAAGTGCCCCAGGTGATTCCAGGACCACTGGTTTAGTTGATGGGAGAAAAATACAAAACATTGCCTCTGATCACTTCTCTGTGGGCTGAATATTTCCTATTATTCCCTAAGAATAGTACACAGCACTCTCATGAAATCATGCCTGTTTTGTTTTTGTGATTTTCTTTTACATAGGCCATGCTATTCCTAACCAGCAGCCTCTTCACATTCAGTCGAACAGCATCTTGAAGCAATAACTCACAGTAATGTCAACTGTAGGCTTATCAATACAATCCTTTGCCCATGTAGTACTTTCCAACATTCAAATAATCCTGCTGGATGGGGTTGCCATCAACTGAACAACAAAGTGTTTTTATCAGTATGATCTCATGTAACTATTGTAGTAACTTTGGGAATCTGACATTTTCATTCTTTTTACAGAAGAGGAAAAAGAATGCAAATAAAATGTCACTTTTCTTCAACATGGTAGGAGCTGGCTTGATGCAGGTCTTCTGACTTCAAGGTCAAAGTTTCAAATTCTGTGCTTTTCTCTAGTTCTGCTCCTGAGTTACTAGTCAAATGGATGCAGTCACTAGATTTTGTTAGAGTTATTTCATTTAGTGTCTGCAGTTTTTATCCTGCCCATCTTAGGATCGTTTTCTTCCCTCTCTGCTTCTCTGGAATTCCAGCATCTAGAACAGTGTTTCTCAACTTCATTTTTCATTGTCTCTTCCTTATCCGGGGGGAAATTTTTTAATTTAATTTAAATGCTTCCTAATGAGAGAAATTAAATGCTAAGTAGTAAGATCTTATTGAGTAGGATTGGGCTTTAGAGGTCCATAAACGATTATATATGTAAAGGGTTTTTTGGTTTATTTACTTTTTTTTTTTTTTTTCTTTTTCGCCTCCTAATATCCCACTTTTATCTTCATGGGGAGCTCAAAAATGCTGTTAATGGAAAAAGCAATTTAGAAAACCTTAGCCCTGGTTGTCAGGGCAGAGAGGAGAGTGATAGGGTTTACAGATGAACTGACACACAAGGGGGAACCCTCCAAAATGGAATTACCTTCCGGAGGGCGGGCCCCTTGTAGTACAGGGTTCCCCCACGGGGTGAGTGTTCTAGGCACCCATCTGTATCAGTGCACCAGCTGATGTTGCTGTAAGAGGCTGCGTTTGGCTTCAGTGAGTAAGTTTTTTGAAGACTCAACATGTTTGCCCATTTCATGATGGGCAATATACCAGCATACCTGCCCACACTGTGCTCAGGGTTGAGCAGTTTTTGACCAAAAAAAAAAAAAAAAAGGCATGACCCCATGCCCCATCCTCCCTATTTACCCAGTCTTGCTGCTAGTGACTTTTTCTTTGTTTACTTGGATGAAAAAAGACCTCAAAGGGAGACATTTTGCAGATGTGGAAGAGGTAAGACAAAAAAAAAAAAAAAAAAAAAAAAAACGGCAGAAGCACTAAGAGCTATCAAAATCAACTAATTCAAAACTGTCTTGAGCAGTGAAGAAAAAGTCTCCATAGGCGTATTACAACTAATGGAGAGTGCTTTTATGGTTACTGGTTTAATAGGTAAGGATGAATACACAATTTTTAATAAATAAATTCTGTTTTGGGGGGAGTTCCCCACTTGTATATGCGTAGCTAGTGGAACAGGTATAAAACTGATGTTACCCTTTGCCTGAAGGGTGTTTAGAGAGCTCCAAACCCACCAATTACAAAGAAGCAGTGCTTTAGTGTAAAGTGCTAATTACTTAAAAATGCATTCCTCATGATCAAACCATCTAGAATTTCAAACTTGCCTTTGTTTTCCATATACATATAGGTCATATAGATTATGTCTCCCCCTCTACCCACTGGCTGGCTGCTTCTCTATGAATTTTTTATGGGCTCTTGTCTACCTGTTATCACAGTTTAGAGCTGAACTTTTAGATTTTGTAGTTTCACATTTGTGGCAATTACATGTGTTTCCATTTATAATTTTAAAGAAATAAATGCTGGCGTGTTCAGAGGCAGAAAAACACTGCACTGGTAGATAAGGGCCGTCTAATGCTGGGCTTGACTGGCTGCTGCCAACTCTGACCCTTGGCATGGAAGGAATGTAAATGAGTGAGAATCAAAGGCTCAGGTAGCTTGTGTTTGTTTTCGCAAGAGAACCAGATCTGAGTGATTTGAATGGGTGCCAGTTTTATGAACGCAGAGCCAAAGCAAAGAACAAGGTTGGCAGGGAGGGGCCCAGGATTTGGAGGAGGTGTATTTGCAGGGGAGTAGAAGGGTGGTAGAAAGTGAGGCTTCCACTCATTTCTGTGGGTAGAATTTTTAAGATTAACATGCTAATTTCTTTGTTGAAGACAAACAAGAATTCAAGTCATTTATTAGGCTCATAGGATGCCTATTTATAGAAGTCAGAATAAAGCTAAATGAACCATGAATGCTAACATGCATCTAGCAAATTTAATAAGACTTAAAAGTTAAATAAACCAATGGAGCCTTCAGTTTTCACCAGGGCCCCTTAACAACTTTTAACCATGTTTCCTTCTCTGTCCTTCATTTTACACAATGTTTTGTGCAGATTCTTTTAGCCTCAGCTTTTAGAGTACAAAAATGATTTAAAACCTTGTTTTTAAGAGGAATTTCAGTTTCAGTTAAACATTTGTTTGATGGTAGCTTTCTTTTTTAATCTACTGAAAAATGGAAGATATTTATTTATTTATTATTCTATTAGACTTTCGATAGGGGTAAAGTAAATTGTATCATTTATCTATAGTTGCCTAAAGACTGCCCCGCTGCGTGGGTGACTTAAAACAACAGATATTTATTATCTCACGTTATCTGTAGGGTGTGTCTCGGGTGGGGCTTTGTTTCAGGGTATCTCATAGTCAGGTCACCAGGGCTGGCTCTTACGTGAAAGTGCAACTGGGGAAGGACCCACTTCAAGCTCTGGTGGTTGTTGCATAATTCTGTTTTTCCAGGACTTTTGGATGGAGGGCCTGGCTCCTAACTGCTTTGGAGGCTGCCTTCAATTCTTCATTCCATGGGGTTCCCCAGTTTTGCAACTTGCTTCATCAAAGCCAGCAAGAGGTAGAGTCAGCTATAAAGATATCCCATCGCTTGGCCATATTTTATTGTTTAGAGGCAGGTCACATAACCAGCCACATTAAAGGAGCGGAGATTAATAGCAGAAAGGGCCACTTAGAATCCTCTGCTGAAGGGATCCAAGGCTCCACTCTGACAAGCCATTAGGGTCTTGTGTTCTTGTCTTTTCTGAGTTAAACTACTTTCAGAGCCTTTGCTAGGGGGTGGCCTGTACTTTCTGCTGAACTGGGCTCTGCAGCCCTGAGCTAGCCCTGCTCAGGGCATGACAAGGACACTCACTCTAAGAATAAATACACACAAAGAACCACCTCCTCGAGCTACCTCATGCAAGAGAACATAAAAGCCTCTGAGGTCTGTCAGAATAATGGCAGAAAACACACCCTCATCTTTTCCTTTTCCTTTTCAAAGCTGTGATAGAAGGAAGAGAATGTGTTCTGAAGTTCTGGAGATTCTCATTTTTTTTTTCTCTCATTAATCTCCTGCTGGGTTCTCCAGCATAAGATAGGGGGGAAGCCTGCTTTGAATGGCAGGCCCTATGAATACAAATGAAAGAAAGGTATCATTTCTTCCCTTAAGGAACTTACATCTTGTGGAAGAAACACAGATGGAAGTGAATAATTATGACATGGTATCATAGCCTATGAAAAAGTAATGCAAAGGAGACTGGGAACACAGTCACTGTAAACTTAATTCTACAGTGTAGGTAAATGAGCCTTAGGTGACATTCAAGGAAGGCTTCCTGGAAGAGATGATGCAGAGTTGAATTAGTTGCATTAACCTTATACAAAATGTGGGTGGGCTTTGATAGAGGGTAGGTATGAAGGCTCATAAGCAGAGGGAAGTTTGGGATCTTAGGAAACTGCAAATTGTTCGATGTGGAGCTTATGGCCCCACTGGGAGGTGGTCAAAGATGCAGCTGACATGGTAGGCAGGAGTCTAATCACTATCTGAGTTTTGGATACTGTTCCAAGGAGTTTGAGCTTTACCTTGAATGAGTGGGATAATTCTGCCAGATTTGTGTTTTCAAGGGGGGTGTTGGGAGCTTACGAAGGCTAAATAAAATGCACTGAAGGGTCTAAAATACAATGAAGTCAAAATGGAGAGGAGGTGACATGTTCAAGATATCCTAAGGGTGCAGAATCAGGAAGACACGGGGACTAAATTGGCTGTGGAGCGTGAGACGGCAGGCGGAGAGACGCTTGCCTCAGATTTCTGACTTAGGGGACGGCTGAATGGTGGGGTGAGTCCAAGTATTGGAAAAGCAATAGGTTTGCATTCAGTTTCATAATTACTCATTTCAGGGGGCTTGTGGGGCAATTAGGCAGAGATGAGCAGTGTTCCAGGATACGTTGGTCAGACGCAGCGACTGATATTTCAGAGGTGATAGTTCCAGCTAAGAGCATGGAGATTACCCAGAGAGAATATACAGGCTTAGACAGGGAAAAGAGCAAACAGGGGGAAGAGGAAACAGTAAGAGAGGAGGAGAAGGACTTGGTGTAGTAATCTAAGTTCCTGCGGTTGCAGTTCTCTGAGGCACTCAGGGTTCTGGAACTACGGACCAGGAAGTTATGGGAGCAGAGCAGGACTCTGCCGTTCCCTGTCATGCTTTATTCAGCAAGGCTGTTTCTTTTTTGTATCTACACACCCTCTGCCTCTGCTGTTCTGTGCAGGCAACAAACCCCAGAGCTCCTGAATTTGAACCTCTTCAGTGAGATCTCCAGTCTGATTGGCTGCCCCTCAACCCTGGGTGAGTTACTCTAGTTTTCTGTCTACAGAAGGTGCCCATCAGGCCACACAGTACAAAGCACGGCTAACAGAGGCCCTGTCTGGCTTTTGAAAAAGGTGGGTGTGGGAAGAATCATACGCACTGTGATCTGCCCCAAAGCTGGGACAACTGGCAGAGGCTGGGGTCAGGAGGGACAGACAGGAAGGGAGTTGCAAGGCAGAGGGTCCACCATCAGATGCTACCAACCCCACAGAGAGGTCCAGTTAAGAGGAGGAGGGCAGGAAGCTGATGACCGAGTTAGCTAAATCCAAAACTATGAGGGCAGTCTTTTGGTTGATTTTCATTCATGTTGGGAAGGCATAAATATGCTTACCTGTTGAGGAAGAGGAGGAAAGCTGGGAAAGTGGAATTGAAAGCGTTTTTGAGGGATGAGTTCTTGAGGAGGTAGGATGGGTCGCAGGTGGAGAGACGAACCCAGATGGGAAAGGGGTCATTGCTTCTGCCAAGATAGGAGGGAAGGAAGGGTACAATGTAGATCATTCTAACGGTGGGGGGCGGTAGGGAAGAGGCTGGCTGCCAAGAAATTGAGTGCAGGTTCTCATACTTTGCAAAAGCGCAGCTTCTTCTCTCGCCCCTTCAATGTATGGAACGTCTTTACCAACAGAAGCATTTGGTATTCCATACACTAGGGGATTGACATGAAGAGCCACAGCCACAATGGAGTGTCCTTGTCGGTCTCCGCAGCCTGACCCAGTGTTCCTGTCCAAGGCTGATGCCCCTATGTGGCTGAGTAAGCTCGGGAGCATCCCTTGGGGAGAAAGTTAAAAAAAAAATAATGTGAATGCAGCTGACAAAAATATGGCTCAAGGTCTGGTTGCAATTGTACAAGTTAAACAACATGTCTTTCTCCTATCTCTTCACCATGGTTTTCCTTCTCACTGGGCTGCCTCTTGGCTCCAAGAGGACAGCACAAGGTTGGATCCTGTCTCAGGTGGGCTTTCCGCACGTTCCACCACAAACGGAGCTGGGGATGGGGGCCCTCCCTGGGGCTTGCACTTCCAGCCATCGATTTATTCACCAGAGGATCTGGGTGCTTTTTCCATGCATCTTAAATGAGGCTAAATGAAATTTACTACCATAGGGGTTCAAGGGAAATTTAAATAGAGCAAGGAAGAGAAAGTAGATTTATGTTGTATGTCATTCCATATTCTAAACAAATACATATTTTTCCCTCTAGGTAGTGCTCTGGTTTAGTTCATCAAAACGAGGGTGGGTGATGGTGGTTTTACCCAAATTACTTCCTTATCCTCTGCTTTCCTCCACCCTCCTAGCAGTTTAGACGGAAAAGAAAACAATTCTTTCTCTCTCTCACACGGAGGAAGCAAAACTGGTTTGTGGGAATTCCTTCAAGGCAACAGTCACCAGGGTTGTTTGAGTGCCTTCCACGTGTCAGGAACCTTGCCAATGAAAGCCGGGCCTGCCACTTCGCTGGCGTCAGCAGGTCTCACCAGCCAAAGTGCCCAGCAGATGTCTCACCGTGGTGCCAAAGGGTGCTGTGCGCAGTACGCTCCATGGCAGGGATGCATGGCAAGACTTATTCTGTCAGTTCTTCCAGGCTCCGGTCAAGTCTCCAAAATACTCTCAGTCAATCCTACTTTTAATGTTAGGGTCTTTCTTCTGGATCCTAGGGAAGGTATTAGACCATCAAGGGAGTAAAAACAAGCCCCCAGACCTCTGCTTTCCCCCACCAAAGCTTTGGAGCTTCCAAACCCTGGGGAGAGGTCTCTGCGGGTTCCAGGTGGCGTAATAAGCTCTCGGAGAGACGAATGCATTCAGGGGCTTATCTTGCCCAGGCTGCGTACTGGAATTGGTCCTCGGTCTGAGGGATGAAGTCACGGGACTGCACCTTGAAAACCGAGATTTGATAGCCCTCCCCCAGGCTGAAGTTATCATGGTGAGGAGTGCAGCGGAGGTTTTAATCTGCCTGGAAGCTGCCTCACCACAGCCCATCCTCGTTAATTCCTAATACTTGTAATACAACTCTCTCCTGTAAAACCACGAGTCCAACAAAGTCCTGTTCCTCTAGTAAAACTGTAACCGTACACTTTGCTCGTGTCACATTTTTGTCGCTTTGAAGTCTCTGTTTGATTCTAAAGAGTTTCTCTTTGACTGAATTTGCCTGGCAGATTAGTTACCCAGGCTGGCCCCAGGCCCAGGAGTAGAAGTAACAGTCCCTGTGTCACCCTGAGCCCCGAGAGACAATCCACAGGGACAACTGAACCTGGAGTGCTATGTGGGCTTCATTCTCACTTGTCAATTAACAAACTCTTGGAGAGTATTGAGACCCTAGAACACCTGACTTCTGGTTACTCCAGGATATTACTGTCTTAAAGCTGTTCATAAATTTGCAGGATTTGAAGAGTTACAAAATTTCATCTCTGTTAGCTAATTTATTTGATGCTCAGGAACAGCCAAAACAAATCCATTAGAATAAAGGCCAGAGAAGAGGTTACCTGTGGAGATGGCGAGGACAGGGCAGGGACATGAGTTTCCTGTAGTGCTGGGAATGTTCTCTCTCTTGTTCTGGGTGGTGGCTACACAGGGACACACATATATGAAAATTCATTGTGAAAAAGAAAAAATAGTCTCATCTAGGAGCTTGTACTATCATTCTCGAAAGTCATAGCCTTTGTGTTAGATCCTCAGTGCAAAGCTTTGGTAGGTTTTAATGTTAGGTAGGGAGTTACATGATCGGATTTGCTCTTTGAAGAACTCTTTCTATTTGTTGCTGGAGAACGGATGGAAGGGGTCAAGAGTAAAAGCAGTGACAATGGCTTGAAACACTGATGCAGGTCAGCAAGAGACAGGGAGCTCTTGGATTGGACCGTGGTGGAGGAGAGAAGCAGGTGGAGGGATGAGTAGGCTGCGTGAGTAGGGGGTGTGGGTGAGCCAAGGTTCGGGAGCCATAGTGTGGATGGCGATCAAGAATTTGCCTGGAGATCAAGAATTCAGCTGAAGACATGTTAAGTTTCCGATGCCTGTGAGCCAGCCTTAGAGATGGCAAGTAGATAATTACATAAATGAGTCTGGAGTCAGAAAATAGGCCTGAGCTGAAGTTACAAATTTTCGAGTTGCTGGTGTGGTATTTAGGGCAATGGGAATGTATGAGATCACTTTGCAGACAGCATAGCATCGGAAGAAGAGATTCCAGGACTCCGCTCTGGGGGATGGCCTCATGTGGGGGGTCGGACAGAGGGCGGGGTGGGGGGCCAACAAGGCGAGGTGGAAGGAAAGTAAGGAGATGGAGGTGACGTGGCATTCCAGGAAAGAGTGTGTCTAGAAGCTAAGGGAGGTCAACCGAATGGTGTTGAAAGTGAAGTAAGTTGAGGGCTGGAACTTTCATTTGGATTTCATAGTTTGGAGGTCACTGGTCCCCTCAGCATGAATGGTTTATGTGGCACTGTGGTGGTGGAAGCCACACTGGCATAAGGCAAAGATGGATTTTCCCCCTTGCAATATATTTATTGCTTTAGCTATATATTCAAAACATCGATCCTTTATGCAACATTTAATTGTGCAATAACAATTAAATTGAACTTTAATTCTACAGCACATTGTAAAAGGGACTAATTGGGGTCCCAGTTTCTTAGTTGTTTCAGTCAAGGAAATTGAATTTAGGAGATGCTGTGGAAAATTATATTTACTCAGTAAGATTTTTAGAGAGGTCATTTTCACGATTCATTCCTGCCCTCATGCAGGAATGAACTGCATGATGCTTGATTCATATTGCTTTAAAGGGCAAATTACTGAGTGAACTTCCTGGGGAAATTTAGAATTTTTCTACCTGATATGGAGGCTAAGTATCCCCCTGGGCTAAATGATCAGCATTTTTTCTCCATAATGGAAAGAGACCAGGGCAGTGGTGCTCATGTCACATTGTTTCAGAACTCAAACACCATTCTGTTGACCTTAATGCATAGGGTGACAATAAAAGAAAAAGATTATTATGTCCTGGTCTTCGGTGTAGGGAGTGTTTTGTGAATATGATGTGTTGTATTGCTTTGGTAGCAACATTGAAAAGTACAGAGTAGAAGTATGATACTAACATCCTGGAGAGTTGTAGTGACACCTGGCCTTCGACCTGGCTGCTCCCTAATCTTGGGAATAATGACAACAATTTGACAATTACCTGAGCCCAGCAAGTGGCGGATGCCCAAGGGATATTAAATGTTGAATAATACTACACCAAATGGAAAATACAAGGCCTGTCCAGAAAGTATCCAGCCACACAGTATGGAAAAATAGAGACCTTTCTTGAAGAAGATACAAGAAACAGTGTACACAGGACAATGACACCTCAGCCCCCTTCAAAGCAGGCACCTTGGGACCTCAGTTTCATAATGTCATTAACAGCTGCAGCACAATGTTCCTTCTGCTCTGGTAGCAGAAGCTACGGAACAAATCTTGTTATGACATGTTTCATGCCAAGATCCTGCATCAAACTCTTGAACACAGTAGTTTTTGGAATCCCCAGATCAGCTTCTCATTCTCACACAGCCAGTTGCTGATCTTTGTTGACTGCAGCCCATCCCTGTTCAACATTTTCAAGTGTTCTGCTTGTTGTGGGCCTTCCAGAATGTGGATCACTTTCAACAGATTCTTGACTGTCTTTGAAGCTTTTGTACCCACTTCTATTTGTATCAAACTCATTGCATTGTCCCCAAAAGCTTTCTGAAGCATCCAGATAGTTTTTGTGGAGGAATATTCAAACTTAAGGCAATATTTGATGCAGATTCATTGCCCTGCTTGCTCGGTCATTTTGAATGAGACAGCCACACCTTACACAGGCTCACTTAATGGTGTCTGCTGCCCACAATGACTAGTACAGTGAAGTCATCATTGTTCATGCTTGTGCACTGCAGTCCACTCTTCTTGGCTACCAGGTTACAATGATGTCATGCAAACCATTCTCATGATATTAACAATGGCTGGACTTTTTCTGGAAAGACCTTGTATGTCCCTGACATTCTCCTTTATTTTACTTTTTTTCTGAGTCTCAGGCTCTTAAGAGAAGATCTATATTAAATTTCATACTATTCAATTTAGGAGGTTCTGCTGAGAATTGCAAGGTCAAAACTATAGTGAGATCCTTTATCTACTGGTGTCAAGGGGGAGAGAGTTAATATCCTGCTTAATGGGAAGGTGGCATATATTAGGCTTTCATTCTACATGGCTAATATTTTTAGGGTGAAGTTTGATTTTATGGCATACTTCATATTTACAAAATATTATGCCTTATATATTTTATATTATAGTTTGTGTGTGTGTGTAAGAAATGTGCTGAGATGACCTAGGAAAGAAATTAATAAGAGAAATCACCTCACTTTTACTATTTTCAGAGTTTGATTGGTTTTGACACAGTGTCAAGGTTTCAAGGGTAGTTGGGAGTCCCTCTTGGTCCAGGTGAACTTGAGTCTTCAAGAATATAGGGAAACTCATTCTTGACATGAGTCAAGAAACTCTTTCTATGATGTGAGAAGAGCTATTTGACAGACCTCTGGGTTTGCTTTATTTTAGATTAGAATCACAGAGACTTTGCAAATCCCTCTTAAATAAGGATGGAGTGTTTGTGGATTTATTTTGGAGGTGGCCAGAACAAGACTTGCCTTGATTTCTTGAAGATTTTTCATCAGCATGAAAGAGCCTTGAAAACAAGTACCTATGTATATGACACTGAATTTTGACATACAGGTAACATCAAACCAAATTATTCTGGGACTTGGTGAGGCAGAGGCATGGAGCTATTGGAGCTGCATATGGGTGTGCATAGGGAGAAACTTGGACAAGGAATTTCCTCTGAAAGTAAATTGGTAACAAAAATGATGTCTACTCCTTTATTAGGATATATTTATGGGTTTTGAGAGAGTGAGTGAGAGAAAGAGAGAGAGAAAGAGAGAGAGAAACATTGATGTGAGCGAGAAACATCAATTGCTTTGTCTCCCATAGGCATCCTGACCAGGGATCGAACCTGTAACCTAGTAGGTATGTGCCCTGACTGGGGATCAAACCCATAACGTTTTGGTGATCAAACCCGTAACACTTTGATGATGCTTCAACCAACAGAGCCACCCATCCAGGGCATGTCTACTGCTTTTTGATCACCTGCTAAAGATGTGATCCTGCTCTCTGTCTTGGCACGATGAAAACAAAGCCCAGGAAATTCATATGTATTCTTGGGCCCTGGAGCCCCAATGATCTAAAACAGGATTTAAAAGTATCTTTTTCTAAAGAGAATCTGAAAAGTAGAATTTTGCTCTATGCTCTTTGCACATTCTTTTGTTTCCCTGCCCTTTCCATCATGCTTTCTTGTAGGCCCATTGCTGTAACTGACACCAAGACATTTGAAATTCCCTCTCAAGTGCCATAAAGAGATCATTTTATTATTATTGCTATGCTGTTCTTTATTATTTCAAAGAGGCAAGGAATTGGGTTTGACAGATGGAAGGGGGATTCCAACAAGAGGTTGTGGCTAGGGTGGAGGGGAATCCTAGGACTGAGATACAAAAGCGTTGCACAGGATATTACTAACAAGAACAGTCATAAAGAGGCAGAGCATACGGAATTGGGCATCTAGTTCCAAAAATGCTACCACTGCAAAATTACCACTGCAGCATTTTCTCAGTACAGAAGCCAAGTGTTATTGCAGCCCGGGAGGAGGCAGCTGAGCTGGAGATAGTGAAACACACCTAAACAAACGGCTCAGGATAGAGCTGCACAAACACAAAAGGTCTGCGTGCTGGCATGGAAACCGCCTGAGGGCTGAAACAATAGAAGCCGAGCCCAGCAGTGTGGGTCCGCAATGTGCCGTTTGCACTGGGTCTGTTTTGCAGACCTTGGGCAAACAGCCCTGCAGATAAACTGCTCAGATTTGCCATCTAAAACCGGTACAAAAGAAACAGCTCTAACTTGGCAATATTGACGTGCTTTCTGGCTGTTAGCTCACATCATGCACTCTGTTTGTGTGCCCTGAAGTTCATCTGAATACTATTAAAATAAATAGAGATAGCCATCCCTCATCCACTCCACACTGACCGGGCACTTTTTTCCCCATTGCTTACTTCTAATCTGGAGATCCTACTGGAGGTCTGGTTAAGAATGCAGGCTCAAGCCAGATGAACCTGAACCCCACATCTGAAAAAATGCTGCTAATAATAACTACTTGGCAAGGCAGTTGTGATAATTACATGCAATTAATTGTATTAAACATAATGCAAAAGTGTGTCCTCATTAGATGCCAGGTATATGTAAAAGATCTAATAAAATAAAACATTGCCAGGTGCTCAAATGCCCTCCCCACTGTCCTGTTGGCTTTCTATGCAACATCTCATCTGGGGTAAGCAACTTAATCTGAGAGAACATGACTCACAGGGAGCAGAACAGAGCTCTGAAGTCCTTAGCCCTGACAGCAGAGCCTCCTGTGCTAAGTGTTGCTATTGCCTCCTGCTTGGAATCTGGCATGTGATAGGTGCAGTGCTGACTAAATTCATTTATTTATATACAGAGCAGCCCAATGCTGTGTGTTCTCTCTTAGCTTCATACAGATTGTCTGCAGTGCATTCCCCAGACACAGGGTCTTCCTGTCTCTGTCACTCTCGTGCCAGGAGATGGCATTAAGTCAGACTTCTGTTGTCCATGGTTATGCCTGGACGAGCCGTCCACTGCAGGAGCCCACTGTTGGAACCGGGTGTTAGGCTGCCGCTGCTTAGAAAATGGATGATCCCTGGTTCAGAACTTTGCAAAGAAGGATGAAGTCTGTTCTACTTGGAAGTAGGGGACTGATTTTTCTCTCCTTTATTGCTTTCTCTCCTTTATTTTTCTTTCTTTCTTTCTTTTTTTCTTTCTTTCTTTCTTTCTTTCTGTGGTGGGGAAACACACTGAATAATGTGGTCTCTTGGGTCTGAGGGCAGGTTTTGGTGCAAGGAGACTATGCAGAAGTCTGTTGCTTTGCTTAATGACGTGAAAAAACTAGTAGCTGCTGACAGGTCCCGGGCTGTGGTGGTCACTGTGTCCAGGGGCTGCTTTAGCAGACCGGAAGTGGGCCTGCAGGGGACCAGAGCACTCCCCCCAGGTGTAGCCACTAACCTTCTGAAGGTACAGTGACTGTCACAGGCCCAGTAATATAATGTAAGTGTAGAGAAGCAAAGCAAAGGAAACTGGGTTAGGGCCCCTCTGATCCTTTCAGACTTGTATCATCTTTGCTCACTGATTTTGTCATTCTTCCTGCCCTGGGGCCTCCCTCAGCTTCTGCGTTCATTTATCAAAAGGGCACTGAGCATCTCCTGAGCATCTCCAGGCTCAGGGCCGCACCCTGGGCCTCCAGTAAACACAATTCACGTCAATATTTTATCTCTTTTTCCCCTGTGTACCATCTAAAACTGGTGCTGCCTAGTTTTACCCGTTCTTAGGAATGATTCTCTTAGTTATATCTAATTCATAGTAAGAGACCAGGGAGCTTATATGATTAAAGTTTTCATAATCTATTTGTTCTGTCACTTCAATTAAGCTCTCTTGTTTTCAATTGGTCGGTTTAGCACAATATTTTAACTTATAATATTCATTAATTTATGAGCAAGTAATTTTGAATGCCTGTTGTCTGCAAGGTGTAATATGGTTTCTGTTTTTGATGAGTGGTTATTTTGATTTGAACAGATTTTAATTGAAGTTACAAGGGAAGCCCTGCACTCAACAATTTACTTTGCATTTAATGAGCCAGCCACCTCATTTCTTCTCCTCCAACTGCCACACCCACAGTTGCCACACAAAACCCTCTCTGATCAGCTGTACAGTTGCCATCTCTGTCACTCAAGCTGTTTCAGGGTACTTCTCACCCCACTTTGCAGTTGGTTTGCAAGGCATGTCTTATGGCCTATCCAGAAATCTTGTGCCTACATCTTTGTTTTCTGTTCAGTGTTTTGCCAAGTGTCTTGCAAAGAATATAAATGCACAAAAAGTACTGATTGCAGAATTAACTGAATTTTGTAAGAGAGTGATTCTATTTGAGGATACTGAGCATTAGCAAACATTTTAATGATCCTCTTGGGCTACTTGAAGAATGTAGTCAGCCATTCACTGAAATGACAGAAACCTGCTAAGGGACCTTGGGGGTTTGGTAAACCAGAGTTTGTATTGGGTTGAACATGCGTATCTGTGACGCTGGGGCTTCCTCCACTAGTGGGTAGAAGAGACATCATCAAAGAGCAAATTCAGGGTGCAGCTGGTGTGGAACCAGACAAGCAGCTGTAAAATGGGAGCCGGTGAGAATGAAGGACCTGAGCCCAAGATCAGAGGAAGGCAGCTGAGGCAGAGCCTGTCAGAGCTCATGAGACCTGGACATCAACACCCACCTCTGGCATGTTGTTGAAGGTGGTGAGCCTTTGGGAACCACTCACCTTACAAACCACTTACAAACCACTCACCTTAATGTTTAGTGGCAAACTTATGGGAGTAAAAACATATCTTACCAAAGAATGGCCAGTGCTTGGTGGACTTGACTAGACCTCTATTTATAAATGAACATTTGAAAAAATTCTGGATCAACCTTCTGCAAGGTTCAAGCAAAATCAGCAGCAGGGGACTTTAGTCTCATTCCTGGGATAAAGCTTACCTGTCCTTCAAACGTGTGTCCTCCCCATTTCAGGAAAGGCCTGGAGCAGAAGGAGCCCTGCTTTGAGCTCTGCCTTGTCCCACGTCTTCCCTGTTCCTTTGGGTTTTAGGTGTGTTACAGCCCTTCTGGGATCGGTTGTGTTTTAGAAAACAGGGTTGCTGTCTAAGGGAATTGACTAGATCTCTGAGATCCTTTATGACTAATTCCATAAGTAGGTCATTATAATTTATTAATGAATAGTTCTGTAATTTAAGCCACTAATTCAGCAAATGTTTATCAAGAATAACCTACTAAGTGCCAGGTATACAGCAGGAAACAGCAGACAGAATCCCTATCCTTGGAAAGCTTACATCTGCAAGATGGAGGAGACAGACAGTAAGCAAAAGAAATTGTAAATGATATGGTATATTAGAAAGTGCAAAGTAAGTACTAGAGAACTACCTAGAAATAAGGTAGAGCAGGAGATTGAGAGAAATTTGCTACTTTCTATAAGCTCAGGGAAGGCTTCGCTGGAAAGGTGGCTTTGAACAAAAACTTGGTGGAGGTAGGGAAGCAAACCATACAAATCTCTGGGGAAAGAGCATTCTTGACAGTAGAAGGAGCAGCAAGTGCAAATGCCCTGAGGCAGGGGCTTGCTGGCAAGGTTGGGAACCAGCAAGCAGTGGAAAGGTCATGGGGGCTGGATTGCGTTGTGTCTTGGAGGCCTTTGTAATACCTCTGGGTTTCAATCATATTGAGAAAGAGAGACACAGGAAGTTTCCTAAGCAGAGGAAGGACATTAACTGGTGACTCTTTTAAAAGAATCATTCTGCTTGCTATGCTGAGAAAAGACTGTAGAGGGGCAAAATGTGGAAGCAGAGGACCAGGTGGGAGGCTGTTACAATATTCTAGTGAAAAGGTGATGGGGCAGTGGAGTGGTGAGAAGGGGTCAGAATATAGACATATTTTGACTATTTGAGAATGGATAAAGTATTCATAGAAGACCAAGAATGGAGTCAAGGATACTCAAAGCACTTTGGCCTGAATGACTGGAAAAGTGTAGTTACCATTGACACAGGCCAGGTACCCTGAGAGTACAGCAGATGTTTGGAGACAGATCAGTAGTTCTTTGTTGGACATTTTATGTTTTCTGTGTGCATTAGACCTTCAGCAGGAAATGCTGAGTAGACAGTTGGATATAGATATGTGCAGCTCAGTGGAGAGAGCTGATCTAAAAAACAGAGTTTTAAGTCATGAACACATAGATGCTACTTAAAACCATCAGTCTGGAAGAGACCAGCAAGGGATGAATGAATAAATGAATGAATGAATATTAGGAAAGAGAGGAGACTTAGGGACTGACCTTTGGGACCCTGAGTACCATGAGTATGGGGCACGAGGAGGAAACAGCCAAGGAACATGAAAGAAAGCAACCATTGGAAAAGAAAGAAAACCAGAACAGAGAGGTATCCCAACCTCCCTGTAAAGAAAGGCTTATGAAGATGGTGTGATGAGTCGTGTCAAATGCTGGAAATAGATCAAGGTGATGGCTGAGCATTGACCATTGGATTCGGCACCCTGGAAGCCGTGGGTGGCCTTGATGAGAACTATTTTGGTGAATGATGAAACAAATGCTTGTTTGGAAGAAGTTTAAAACAAAGTGAAAATGGAGACAAGTATAAATGACTCTTGAAGAGTCTTGCTGCCAAATGAAGAAAAGAGGGGAACAGGAGTCAAGAGGACTGTATTTGGTGGTGGTTTTGTTTGTTTCTAATTTTAGGTGGGTGAATCTGCAGTATCTTTGCTGTTGGTACTGATCTGGCAGAGAGCAAGAAATGAATGACATTGAGAGGAGAACTGCTGGAGTGTTGTGTAGGTGGGAAGTGAGGGTCTGCTGGAGAGGGTGCCCTGTTTTACAATCATGGACATTTCATCCTTTTGGCAGGAGGAAGGCCATGTGGGCACAGATTCTGGCAGATGGGTAGAGGGGTAGTAAGAGCATGTAGAAGCTGTTTTTTGATTTCTTTATATTTCTCAGAGAAGTGAGAGATAGTTCACCAACAGACCCTCATGTGCAGAATGGTGGATGCTTGAGGAAGACATAAACATCAAAGAGAAGGAAGATATTACATTGTCCTCCAGGGAATAGAAGCATGATTGGACTGATGTCTAATACTGGGAATGAATTTCTAATAATGGTAGTGGGTATTATTAGTATTAGCATACATTTGTCAGTGCTGTTCTATTTACCAAGTGTTTTCTCACATGCTGGTTGTCCTAACAACACTATGGCATGGCAGAGAGTTGGGTTTTCTAAAATCACACAGCTTGAAGTCAAAGTGTAGAAGTCAAATCTAGGTCTTCTGAAAGGCCTAGAATTCTTTTTCTCTATTAAGCTTCTCCTTTTTAATGAGTGTTAATTAGTGATGATTTTCAGGTATGAAAGTACTTCACCACATCTTTACAGATTCTTTGATATTTTCTGCTCTGAATAATGCTAGAGAGAAAAGAGCAGATTAAATATCCTTTGTTCGTAAGTGTTAAGTATTGTGTTTCATCATCTTTAGTCCTAGTCCAGGGTACAGCAAGTTTAATGGTGAGAAAACTCTTGCAGAACTTAAAAATTAAATTGACTTAACTTAATAGGAAAAACATAGCCTTGTTAATGGAATTTCTGGCTGCTTTTCAGATCATAAATACACCTTAAAATACTTTTGTTAACATGGGGAATAATTTCCTTAAGTGCAAAACATTATTATAAATAGGAAAGAGGTATGAAATTATTCTTTTACTCTGCAGTTACATCTCATAAGATGCTAATTGTACCATATGCACTAGCAATATTGGGGTAAAATATCTCTCATTTTTCTGGTAGGTATGATTAAAATTTCTAAGGTAGATTGATTATTTTCATATTATCATTTGTGTTATTTCCTATTGTCATACATAATTCCTAGAATTATATTCCTATTCTACTTTTTAAACATGGTCTAATCAATTTCAACTGTTAACATCTCTTCCTCAAAGTGCTGATTCTTAAAACTAACCCTTCAACATACTTTACTTTCTGAATATTTGCCTGCTTCTTTTTACCCTCTTTTTGGCTTGATTCTGTGGCCCTAAATCATGTTTGTGAAACTCACGTTGACATCAGTTAGCATCTCAGTTTGGTGTTATTAGCTGTATCGTAAATCATTGGAGTTTCTAAATCTTTCAACAGTTTGATTCATACCTTGTGCAGGATTTAGTTAGTGTCTGAGCAACTTAATTATGCACTAAATTTGGTCATACAGAAGAACTATAAGAACTGGAATGATTTCTGAATGTCTGTGGAAGAGTAGTGAATACTGAAATTGATGGCCTGCTTTAATGATGTTACTTCATTAATTTAAGAGAAAGTCATGAAAATATTGTGAACTAATCTCCCTCTGAAATTCTTTAAGATACATAAACTTTTCTTACATTTTAATACTTTACACATGGTTTTTCTAAGATACAAGGCAATAAATAGAAAGTCATTGATGATCTTTTTAAACATTTTTCAAGGAAAATGAAAAGCATAAATAACTCTGAATGTCAACATCTGATTTATAAAGATAATATTCCAATGAGTCCTCTTTTGGGTATTTTTTAGAATTTACTATTTCTTAGAGACTGGGGAAGGGAGAGAAGCAGAGAGGGAGAGAGGCATCAATGTATGGTTGCCTTTTTACCTGCCTCCAGCTACGGACCTAGCTGGAGACCTGGCCTGCAACCTGGTTATGTGCCCTGGCTGGGGAATTGAACCAGCGACCTTTGGGTTTGCAGGCTGGTGCCTTATCTACCCAGTGTGCCACCAGCCAGGGCCTTATGCCTCAGGTTTTAATAGGTCAGTAAATGTGTTTTGGGTCAGAAACTATCCAGTATGAATGTTTATCTGATAACATGCTCATTTCTTGCTAGGCTGACCTCAACCACATCTTGGGCCTCATTAATTATTGTTAAAATGCAGTGTTTCAGGTGAGGTGGTTGCTTTCCTGAGAGTTCCTTTAATCCTTTTATCAAAGTGTCACAGCATTAAACTTGATATCTGTTAGTTTAACGTCAGAGAGACTTGGGATCATGTGTGTTACCTCATGAAGAGTCCAAAGATTAAAGTAAGTTTAGTCAAGAGAGACCCCAGATGACTATAGGTGACTACAGGAAGAAGTGCATGGAAAGTAGAATGAAAGGAGCATTTATCTTAGTCGTTATGGGTCACAGCCTTCCATGAACTGTATCGATACCATAGAAAGAATCAGTTTGGTAAAATACAATGAACTGACTATACTTTGATCCAGTCTACATATAACTCTTCAATTTAAAACATTGATGCATTTGCTTTTATATAACAGTGGCGATGGTTTCCTGCTAACTGATAACATAGACCAGTAAGTAATACACCTGAGTTTCTCTGCTGTGGCGTAATTACTATGACTTACATTTCTTTCTCCAACTATAAGACAGGTATTCATCCTTAAGGATCTCATTTAAGTGCCATTTCTTTTCTGAAGCCTTCCCCAATTTTCATAGACATGAAATCTTCCTTTATGGTCCACTAGTATGCAGCAAAAAATCCACATTGTGGCAAACATCACATTAAATTCTCATTTCCTCCACACTGTAAGTTTCTCAGAGGTGGGTGCTTTTATTCTTGCAATTCCTAGCACACAGTGGAAGCCCATTAAATATTTGTTGACTGACTAAATTGATTAGCAGGAGCTAATCAATCTTAGCATTCAGAGCAGAGTTTTCACTTTCTGATAGCACCTTAATTATAAGATGCTATCAGAGTCCAGTTGTATACATTGAGGTGCAACATGTTTTCATTTGTGACATCAGCTGAAGACACAGTATCCTGACCAACATCCTGAACATTTGCCCCTGACTGGAGAAAACTCTAAATAGTATCCTATGTAGAAAGCCTTGGATGACAGTGTTGGTCACAAGAATTGAGAAGGTAGTAGGAAGGGATATGTCTCTTCTATGTCAGAGTATGAAATCTCCATTCTCTGTTTTGTTTCTGTGGAAAGCCCAGCACTGGTCCCCATCGCAGGCCCTGGGCAGGAAAACATTCCACTTGACATGGAGCTTGCCACAGTTGGGTACCAGTGGTGGTGGCATTGCAGCTGGTATCACAGAGGAAACAGCCCAAAGGGAACAGCCTGTCTTCACGTGTCCCCATGGTTGTCTATGACTGGACATGAGGCCCCTCACTCCTCACCGGGCTGTGTTGAGGTGCAGATACACCATCCCTCCTTCTTCAAGTGGCCCAATGGGACCCATTCATTCATTTTTCTCTCTTCCCTCTGCTTCACTTTTGATCCTTTCCTCTCCCTGAAGGAGAGCTCATGAAGTTCTGAGGAGCAAAGTGTGAATAACAGAGATTGGCTTTTCATTAAGTGCCTCATTTTATTCACTACACATACACCCCGCTGACCCATCTCATGGGCCCTCTGTGCATGCAGCATTCAGAGCAGAAGCATCTGAAAGGCTGTTTCTTCCACTAAGACCTCAAGAGGACAAACCAGGAAGGACTTAATGAACTTACTTGGGGTCAGTTGTATTAGATAGAGACCAGCCCGTTTGCAGAAGAAACTGGCAACTTAGATAACTAGCAACAGAGTCCTAACGTCAGTCAGTTCTGCATAGGGCTACCTTGCTGAGCTTTCAGTGAAGAATTCAGGGACTTAAACTGGTCTTCTCAACCATGCCATTGGGGAGATTTATTTTCTTACACTGAAATGACCAATGAATGCAGTGAATGAATGCAATCACACTGGTTCTCTGCAGATGCTGGAAGATCCCCCCCACCCCCTGCCCATAATTGCCAGAGAGAAAGCAAGCCATCTTTGGGCTCTTTCCCAAACTGAAGAGCTATAGGAAAGTGGGAGGGAAAAAGAGTTGTTGTTTTTTTTTCCCTTAAAAAAAAAAGTTGCACATTTGTTTTTACATATGCAGAGCAAGAGTGAAAGAGAAGAGAAAACATGAGAACTACCTGCTTTGGGAACTGGGGGTAGGCGGGGGGGCTGGGAGTTGGACAATTAAGGCAGTACTTGGTTCTAGGACATCACCGGTGTTCCCCAAGCTGCTGTTTTCTAGGTGCGATTAAATAAACACATCTTGGCCAAAGATCAAGAATTTTCCCCAAACCTGTAATTAACTATTATAATCGTCTATGTTTTTTTTTTTTTTTTGAAATGAAAATGTCTTTAAAACCTAAGCCATAGATTTTAACCTTTTGAATCTTCTGTAAAAAGATGAATAGCATGTCGGGGAAGTAACCCCCTTCTTTAAGAATGAAGACTAACCTGAATTTAGTTATAATTACAAGGAAAGGAGACTCTTCCGAACAGTAATGGCAGGGTAATGGGTTTTGTTTCCGATTGCACTTAGATTTACGGTATTTTTGTTTCCATTACAGCTGCCTAGGAATTTGCCCCTCTTTGTAAGATGGTTTGCAGATTTCTCCTCTGCTGTGAGCTTTGCATTTTAATAATGCTTATTGACATGGAAGGTCTGGATTTTCTGCTTCTCACTGATAACATCCTCTTGCCTTCAGTTGCTAGAAACTGCTCTTTCCAGAAGCCTGATTGCGATGTGTAGCCCTGAGGGTGGAGACAGGTCCTTTATTATCAGGCTCAGAGTAGGGATTTGAATAGCTGCTTTCCCGGTGGAAACTGCAGCCATGCTTACAGACAAATCCCACCTGCTGAAAACAAGGAGGCAGTTAGCGTTAAGATGTTACTGGCAGTGCGAACCATGCCTTCTCATTTAGCAAAGAGCAATGACTCAGAAAATGGGCATTTTAGAACAAATCTGAAGGCTAATGGAATTTCTGACAAGGGAGAGAATGGATGGAAGGTGCACTGGATGGGAGGTTCTGGTAGAATGAAACTAACATTCCCTCTCTGTGTGGCAGCTCGCAGCCAAGCAGCAGACGGCTGCATGCGATCCTCATGCCCGCTGGCTACCTGTTGAGTAGAAGCAATGAAATAACTTGAGAGCATGGGAGGATATGTTTACCAAGATGTGGAGTCTCTTCCAATCACCTTTGCAGGTAGTCACACACAGGAAGGCGGGCCCAGCACCCATCCTACCCCCTGGCTATGAAAATGCAGCACTCTGCCCCACCTCCTTCATTACCTTGTGCCCTGCAAAGGCTAGGGACTGCACTGGTAATCGACAAGACCAAATGGCAAACTGTCAGCGCACCCGCGTGACAGTGACCCTGTCCCTCCAGCAATGTGGGAGGGTCTACTAACTCCTTTCTTAGTTTGAGATTCTATTTTTGCATAACTGTCAGCTCTCATACGAGCATCTAAACTAAATATTTCTTGGAAATGAGTAAAACCAGGGCAGATTTTGTGACTGAGTGTGGACAGTTTAGAGAGGCAAGACAATGTTTGGATACTCCTCGTTTTGTGACCTGAGTCTCTTCATGGCTGCACCAGGCAAAGTCATTCTGAGTGGTGGAGGCCTCCGCAGCGGGAAGCCAGCTGGCGCCGCCTTCTCTTCTGCACCTTGCCCTTTATGAAGGCAGTAGCATCAGCCGGCATAAGTTAATTTCACGGATTCATCCGACTGTTTAGTAAGTGTTCCATAAGATTACTACGTGGGGGATCCTGTAGGACAGGTCACAGGCTGGAGGGGCTCCTGGCTGGGTTGGAGGCAGGCCAGCCGATAGTGGCCACAGCGCTGCATGCCCTGAAAGTGGCATTAAGGAGGCCAGGGGGAAGTGAGCAACTCAACGAGAAAAGGCTGCACCAAGAGGGATGGACATTCGTTGTGCTGCTAATGAGGATGAGACACTCCCAGCAAGGGGACTGGGGGAATAGTGAGTAAACAAGAGAGCATAGAGATAGCCTTAAGTACTATAAACACTGAACTAACTTGAGAAAATCGAAGGCATCCTTTTTCATGACTTGGGGCATCTTCTTAGTCATCTTGGCATGTAATGCACCAAACCAGTGCTCACGCATTTGGTTCCTTGACCCATGGAAGGTGATGACCTTGGCACTAAATACGCAGCAGGGCAGAAGGAGGTTTACAGTGGTAAGTATGCAAAACATGGAGTTTATTCTTGTATTATTATGTATTAATGATTGTATTATTTCCCACATGAACTATAAACCTACTTTCACCCCATCCTGCATTTGATGGAGAGCATTGAAAGATTTGAAGTTAAGAATCACATGTTCATATTTTTATTTTGGAAAGTGTTCGGTTATAAATGGCTGGACCTAACCCAAACTGCTCGATGCCAAAGAGGATTTTTTTCCTCCCAAGTAAGTGGGAGGTCTGAGGGGCCTTCTGGCCACAGGTCCAGTGGAACCTGGGGGTCAAAGTGGTATCACGAGGACTCCGTTCTCTCCTACTCTCTGTGCCTTACCCTCTCCCTTTATCAGTATTTCTGTGCCTTTCTCTCTACAAATCTCTGCATCGTTCATCTTCTAGATTATCTTTCTGCACCTCTTTTATGTGAATAGCCTTGATTCTCAGGAGGCCTTCTTCACATGTTAACAGAGACAGTCACCGACTGACTTCTTCAGAGTTATGTATATATGATAACAATATAGGGGAAAGAGCTTTGGGTCAGAAGTGTTGGGGAGTTTGCTGGTTCAAAAGTTTTGACATGCCATTTCTTGAACCCACATTTGCAGCTAAGGAGGTATGTAGTCCATCTAGGCTTGGGTCATGTGCCACCCTTTATCAGTGTTGGGAGAATAAACCTTTCTAAATGACTTGAGATAGGCTTCCCACTTGGCCCAGGTTTCTGTTAGCCACTCAATAAATTAATAGGCAGTGGGAAAGAACAAAAATTCTAAGCTTCCACATTCTCTGCACTATCCAGAGGGAAAAAGGGAAAAGAGTAGAACTGAAATTCTTTCTTCTAAATGTTCCTAAACAATAACTTTCATTTATTTAAATGAATAATTTCAATTATTTAAATAATTAAATGTATAGAACTACTTTTATTTATTTTATTTTAAAGATTTTATTTATTATTTTTAGAGAGAGGGAAAGGGAGAGAGGCAGAGAGGGAGAGAAACATCAATGTATGGCTGCCTTTCACCTGCCTCCAGCTATGGACCTGGCTGGAGACCTGGCTTGCAGCCTGGTTATGTGCCCTGACTGGAAATCGAACCAGCGACATTTGGGTTTGCAGGCTGGTGCCTTATCCACTGTGCCACCAGCCAGGGCCTGAACTACTTTTATTTTAACCCGTTGTTTTTTTCCAAAGCTGAACTACAAAAACAACGGAGATGAAAGGTTTGAGTGAATCTCTGGAAATAGAGGACAGTGTAAATTGATACTGACCATGTACAAAAATACACAAAGAAGTAATCTGGTACAGCTTCCTGAAGCATTCATTCCACATGAACTCAGAAGACACATTGCTTTGTCCGGAAAGAAGTGAATATATTATGGAGTAGAATTGACATTTAAAAAAAAAAAACAAAAACAAAAACATGAAACACCAAGGAAATTTCTTTTTTCTACCTTGGGCTGAATCCCAGACTCTCTGGAATAGGTAGGCATTTGCTCTACTTTGCAATCTGTGGGTAAAGAAGAATAAGAAGTACTGGGCTCTATCTTGCTGAACTAAAGAAAGCCACATGTAAGGAAGTCCTCATGCAAAATGGGTGTGTCAGGAGAACATACCTGGGGATTGTTGATTACTCTTGGAACTTTCACAGCTGTGCAGCAGGGGTAAGGGATAGGGAGGTGGAGGTCCCAGGGTGTGATGGGAGGGAGAAGGGAGAGAGAATCATGTAATTCTTGCTGAATGCTTGGGTTTCTTTTTATAAAATAATTAGCTAGGTTCGAAATCTGTTGTTCACCTATTAGCTTCACTGAGTCAAGTAACTTCTTCTTTATGTTGTTATTTTATAAACTGCTTAACTAAACCTGTTTCCAAATAACATTCAAGTTAATGGTTCCATGACTTACATGAAAAGGAAGGTTAAAAATTCTCAACAACCTGGTGAACTTAACCCTTTCTAATGCTAGGTACATTATCTCTCAACTTTCCTGGAAGGACTGGGGAAGTTCTGATGGTCCCTTTTCTAACAAAATGGGCTGATACTGTACTGCACACTTTGTTAAAGTTTATAGTGGGCATTGTCAGATCCAGTTACATCAAAAGACTTAAAGGTCAATTATGCCATGATTTTCGGGGGAAGGGAGGGTGGCTTGGAGGTAAAAATATCCTAAGCCTTAGCTTTTAAGGACTTATGAAATTGGAGTTGCTTTGCGACATTTGATCGATCACTGTTCTTAACTTCCACTCTGATAACGATCTCCCTAACCTTTTCCTAAGAAGCTCTTTCATGGCAGAAATACTGTCCTGGGTGTAACAGAGAGGCCAGGCCAGTTATGCAGGCTAGCAACAGAAGTGGGGAGTTGGGGGCAGGGAGCGGGTCCTCATCTCTGACTTGATTCCCTAATGTTTTCCTGAGTTTACTGATGTCATGCACCTGAAGAAGTTAAAATCTTAAGACTTAGAAATGTTGTGTCACAAACAGGCACAAAGCTAGCTTCAGGGGGAATGACCGAGTTAGGCATTTAGAGGCTGAGAACCAAATTAGAGAAATAGGGTAATTAGAAACAGAGAAGCCAAAATGGTCCCATGTGTTAGTGAATGGCCTCCAGGAACTTCTGTGCTTGCCTGCCCTTGGCTTCTGCGCTGAATCCAGGTATATTTTCATCACAATGGCTGGCATTTGAATAGCAGTGCAGGTCACCTGGATTAAGGGCTTTGACCTGTCACTGCAAGGGGACTTTGGTTTGGTATCTTTATTTAATCTGTAGTGTCTTTTGTTCAATGAATAGTTGATCTCTCCCTGAGCCTGGGCTTGAGTGGAGGTGGACCAGGTTCGTGTTTCCAGTTGGTCCCTCCCTCTGCTCTGACTGCCTGTGGCCTGTTAGGACAGGAGCCTCAGACTGCAGTGCATGGCTTGCGTTCCAGTACCAGACTGGTGTGTTCACGTGGCCAGTGAGGTGGCTGCCTCTCTTGGGCTTGTGTGATCCTTAGCAGACCCCCTGTCTATCCCTGGCTTTTCACTATGTAGCATTTGACCTTTTAACATTTTCCCAAGTAGAATTACATGTAGGTAAACACATTGGAAAGTATTATGAGCTGCTGATTAATTAAATGCAATTGATTATAATTATTTTGCTTTGAAGTACTAATCAGGAGATAATGTCTTGGTAATTCCCTCATACTTTGGATCTTGAGTAAGTTTCAAAATGTTCTATATTAAAAATCTGAAAGAAGCTATGGCCAGTTTTGAAAATCTTTACCTTTGTTTGAAGCTCCACTGTTTAGTCTGGTTTTCTGACCTCTTACTCTCAGTACCTAATTGCTTCCTCTCTCCTTTGAATCATCTCTTGTCTATTGTTTGGAAAGGTGGGCAGAGCACCCTTGCCCCTCAGGGGGTACCCACACACATGTAGCTGTGAAGCTGATAATGGCAATGCAGGTTCTCAGTTCTTGAGTTTGACAAAGAAAGAATTCAGAACCAAGAACTCTAGTACAAGAGGAAGTTTATTTAGCATGCAAAGTGAAAGTACGCTTGAAGAGAAGATTCAAGCATGTCCCTGTCTTGGCCTTTTAGAGAGAAAGTCAGAGGCATCTGGGCTTCATGGACTCAGGACACAAGCTACGGAGGCAAAAGAAGGGCCCTTGGAGTTTATAAGAAAGCAAAGATAACGCCTGAAGAAGTAAGGCAGCATGGGCCTGCTTTAGAGAGAGAGTGCACATGGGGTCTTTGTCCTAAGGCTTTTTCCTCTGTTTTCTAAAGGTGGGAATTTTAGGGGAGGTCTCAGGGGAGGATCTTAATAGGATGTTCATCAGCTTTCCAAATGTGTTCTTTCATGGTTGTGGCTCCTACTGATGGGACTGGTTCTGGTATCAGTCATGGCATCACTTCATCTGGTTTTGCTGGTTTTCTGGGCCTATAGCTGAAACACAACTAAGGCCAAATGTTATCTCTAGACCTCTATATGTTATTTCTAGTTTAACCAAAGCTCTTGTCTCTGTGGCCAACAGACCTGAGGCTTCCTTCCTAAGTTATTTGATACTGATCAGAACCTCATTATCCTGGGGGATTAATGTTTAAAGGTGTGGCCTTGCAAGGGAGAAGGAGACAGGTGAGTCAGGGTGCTGCACAAGGTCCTTTTGAATCAGCTGTCTGTCTCAGTTTTCCCATTCTACTTGTCAAGGAACTTTCCTGGCTTCTTACTATCCTGTTTCAAAGCTACGGGCTGGCTGATTCTTACTGGTACAGAGAACGTCAGCAGACCTAGCTTGTCCTGCATTTCTATCTTCAACTCATCCAGTACTTCCTCTGGTTCCATTTTATTGCACATTTTCATGTTGGCTTATTCTTACCTTGCTTAGTGGCCCTCTGTCCTACTTAGAGTCAGCCTACTTTTCTGACCTTATGGAAAATTCCTTGCGGCCTTTCTACTTGGAATTGTCACAGCACTGCCCAAATGTTAGGGTACCTATCCTGCCTTAGGTTTTAAGTCTCAGTATATAAGTTCTTCTGAGAGCCAAGTCTATCTCCTTCTAAGTACTATGGATTTTTGATGTTTAACACAAAATATTACGACCCATTAAGCCACAGACTAGTATAGACAGTAATTGAAGGGCATGGTTGCTCGATGTGGCTTTACAAAGAGAAACAGGTCATGACACAATGTTTTGGCTAGAAGTAGACTTATATTGTATGTTGGCTCCTTCTTGGAGCTCTTCATCAACAATCACAGCCTTTATTTATTGAGCACATACACTGCATTGGACAATGTTCTAAGTGCTTTATGCGTTTTCTCTAACATTCACCACCAGCCTGATGGTGAGCATTAGCGACACCATTTTTACAGATGAAAAAATTGAGGCGCTGACCCAGGGGGAGTGGGAGAATCACTGTCATTGTGCAGGTTCATCTGACTGCAAAGGCAGCTTCCCATTGTGCTACGCTGCTGTGTATTTCCCGAGGGGATTCCTGTAGGTGATCAGTAGGAACCCATTGTTGGCAGCTGCAAGTGCTCTGGAGCATTTGAATGTGGTGGCATGTTTGCTCACTGAGTGAGTGATTGGTTTTTTTTTCTTGCCATATGCCAGGCATTGAAATACACTTTGGAGTTATAAAGGTGAGTACAACTCAACCCCTAAGAATCTCACAGTCTAGTAGGGAACTGAATTAGTATCTGGTGTCTGGTATAGAAAGTTCTTAAAACCATTTTTGAGCTTTCTTTTAATTTAAGCCTTCCAATTTTTTCCTGATTATTGAGACCACTTCTTGACCTAAAGTAACTGGACTTCAGGGATGCCCTGGACTGATGTGGATCTTTGCACATTTTTTTTTTTTTTTCTGGTGGGGTGGGGTGAGCTGTTATTGGCTCTTTGCATTTAAGTCAGATTCTGCAAAAGAAGCTAGGGTAGTGTGATTAGTTTTACAATTGTATGACCCCTCACAACCTATAAAATGCTTTCCAGGAATATTATTTGATTTCATGCCTATCAAGGCAGGTATCGGATCCCTGTTTCACATGTCTCTCAGAGGCCACTCAAGAGCATGTGACCCTGCGTTCCCTGCCCATGACACACCACACCTTCAGTGGGAGGAGAGGTGTTACCAGTAGGAAGAAACTTTCTGAAGGCAAAGTTCTATCAAACTGAAGGAAATGCGGTTGTAAGTGTCCTGATTTTTTTGTGAGGAAGTTGTGAACAAAGAATGTGTTTTTAGTTGGATAAATGGTTTCATTGACTGGAGTCAAGGACCTGAGCATAGGATGTTTTAGTCAACTCTGACTGTCATACCAAATGAACCACAGACTGCACATCTTAAACAACAGAATTTTTCCCCCTTAAAGTTCTTGAGGCTAGGAAGTCCAAGATTTGGTTCCTAGTGATGGTCACCTTCTCACCGTGTCCTCACCTGGGTAAAAGAAGAGAACAAGTTCTGTGCTCTCTCTCCTTGTAAGGACACTAGTCCTATCCAAGAGCCCCACCCTGGAACCTCATCTAACCCTAATTACCTCCCAAAGGGCCCATCTCCAAACACCATCACTTTGGGGATTATGGTTTCAACGCATGAATTTGTGGGAGACACAGTGCAGTCCCCAGCAGAGGGTGTGATGGCAGGAAGGCTAGCGCTCATAGAGGGAGAACTCACCAGGACAGTAAGAGCATAGAGTGTAGGTGTGTCTGTATGGTGGAAAGGCAGCATCTGTGGGGCTGTAGAAACAATTTCTAGAAGGTCGTTTGGATGGAAAGTGAGAGGAGGGTAGAATTTGTGAATGCTCAGCATGTCTTGGCTTTTCCTCCAGCTCCTGGGAAATTGATGTGGTGATTTTAAATCCCCATGAGGAAAACGGAAGCGGTGATCACATAGTAGTGAGTGTTATTTCCATTTATATAAGCAGGGTGCTGACAGCCATACAGAGCTGTTATGTCATTTTTTTTTTTGAGGTTATACAAAGCTACTGAATACCTATTTTTTTAAAATCCTTCAGTCCAAATTTGATCCCCAGGGAAAGCTCCCTGTCAATTGAAAGGATACTGCATTATGTAGAGCTCCTCCATAAAGGAGAATCCTTGCACATTGGCTCAGATGCATGATAAGAAGTATATAGCCTGTGTTCTTTCTGTATACCCGCCTGATTCAGGTATAGCCTCGCATAAATCTTTTCTTCCAAAGTTAGGATGATTTGGTGATAACTATAAAAGCCCATTATTTCCATGGTAATTATAATCAGAGCTCTGAATCCGTTTATTCATCTACAGCCTTTCAGTGTTACACTTAAGTAGATGCCATCAGAAGTATTTGGAGGGCTGATTTAGCGTGAAGAGTTTCCATTTATGACTCAGTCTTGGGTTTCTAGCATTTTTCAGTAGCAAGGCTAGTGCAGTCAGGCTGGTCATCGATGACTCTGGTGAGCAGATGAATTCGAAGCTCTTCACTGTGGGAAGATAAGAGCGTTTTCCCCTCTCAACTGCAGGAGCATACACTTTGAAAATAAATTGCCTCTTCCTGGCTCTGCCAGGATATGAGAAGGTGCTGAATAACCAGGTTATGAAGAATTAAGGACACAGGTAATGGGCCCAGAGGACAGAGGGTTGGCAGGCAGCCTCCCCAGGAAGGGGCTGAGCCATGCATGGTCCTGCCCTCTGCAGGACCTGCCACTGTGTGGGCAGCTGGCGGGCTGTGGACCCAGGGGTGCCTTTGAGCTGCTTTTTTGGACTCAAGTGTTATTTGAACATCAGATGGCATTATGCACAAATCTGAGAAAGATTAAGGGATCTGGGTTGCACTGCACCGTGAGAGAGGATGAGATTAGCTTTCCCAGCTCGAACGACTGGATACATTTTAAAAAGTATTTTAACCACAGGGATTTCTAAATTCTCTTGGAATCTATTACCATCTATTAGCTCCTGCGGCTTTGAAGCGCTGACTGCTGAAGATTCGGCAGTAACAGGGTGATTTGCTTTCCTTTGTGGTTAGGGTTTGCAAACCAAGGTGCCCAATGAGACTGGAAAGGCTTCTCCAGACCTGATGCTGGTGGTAGACAGATATTACACAAAGCCCATTTACAAATCCTGTGGCTTGACAGTCTGAAGTAAGAAGTATGGTAATCAGCTTACACTGTCCCGTTTCTATTGGAATGACAACAGTATCCAAGAGCTTCCCTTTGGAAAGCCAGAAGCAAATGTTTTTGCTTCAGCTCTCAATTCACAATGACGTCATCCCTTCTCACTGTGCGTGTTGTATTGAGGAAATCGGCCGATATTTTTTCCTCTGTGTGAAAGTGGCTCTAGAACCATTAGCGATTCTATGAGCTTTCCTTTGCTCTGGGTCCCTTAGACAGAGTTGTCAGTGGGTGACCTCTAAACTCCTGGAATAATGATAATAGTAGTGATCATTAGTCTGTGTCAAGCATGTATTACTGGCTTTCATTCTCTCCCTAATTTAAACATCACAAAGAAGATTATGAAGACCCTCTGACTTGGCATTCATTTAAAATCTATTTTAAAATTGTTTATACCCATATATTTATACTTTATAATTTCGAACCCTTTTTTGATCATGAAACTCATTTTTTTTTCCCTTGGTCCTGTAAAGTAAAACTTGAAATTCATGCCCCTATAATAACAATGAGTAGCATTTAAGTAGCCACACTTTCCTAGTTCTTTCTCTCTCTTCACATAAAAATTTGATAAATTATACATTCTGTATTTATTGTGACTACCTTTTCAAAATTACATTGTTCTCCTCACCCTTCTTATCCAGGACTGCCCCCCTGCAACATGAACAAGTTTTAAACTATTTTATATAACTCAGTTTTTCTTACCATGTGTATATATAACCCTCTACAAATGTATATATTTATGTTTTGTTTTATACAAAAAAGGCATCCTCCAAAGCAGTGTTAGTCATGCCCTCAGGATCCATTGTCCACAATTCTGAATGGTGGATAAGACATTCCAAAAACAGAGGGATTGTTGTAACATGTTCTCTGACTTCCCATCTTGAAATGGCATAGAGCTAACACACACTCTTGAACAACTTCATAATCACATGGTGGGGGGATAGGAGCCCCACCTAGTTGTTTGTTTGTTTGTTTTCTTTCATGTGCGTAGTCAGTTGTGCATGTGCCATCAATAAGCTTCTCTCTACAACAGATCGCAGCCCTCGATTTGCCACACAGAAGTTCCTATTCTATGAATATTGCCAATAATCAAGTGGAGTTCACTCCAGAAATGATTCTGGGATTCACTTCTAGGCCCTTCCGTCTGTCCTGTTACTTATTCCCATGCCATGTTTTGATTCTGATGGCCTCAAGTCTGGTTTGGTCCACCCCACATTATTCTTTTTCAAAAAACTTCTTGCCAATTTTGGATATTTACTGTTGCCTAAAATTTTATTATATCCACTTTAATTGGGTTGTATTAAATGTATGTATTAAATTTGAATCTAGGTATTTTTCTTTTCATTTCTATGCTATTGTACTACTATTATATTTTTAAATTTTTCATTGCAAATGTGGAAAGAACCTCTAAAATCTTCCAGCTACCTGATCAAGCTCCTTCATTGATTCTAGTTGTTTTTATTTTTAAAATTGGTATAAAATTTCTAGGTATATAAACAGAACACTGGTATTTAAAAGAGAAATATCTTATCTTTTCATTAATGATGAATTTGAAAATAATTTGAAAATAATTTTCATTATTTTAACTATATTTCTTAAATTCACTGTTGAGTTGTGATGATAATAGCAAGCATCCCATCTTATTCCCATCATTTATTGTTTGAAATGATGTTTGCAATTGATTTTTAAAACTAGGTATTTTCACATTCAAAAGGTTTCTTTTATTTTATATTTTACTTGAAGCTATATTAAAAATGGCTGTAGAATTTTACCAAATGCTTTTGTAGAGCCTGTTGCTGTAACCAACCTTGTTTCCTCTGTACATCATAATGGATTTGCTGGTACGGAAACTACCTTTCTGGCATCAACTCCACTTGGTCATTAGCAATATTCACTTCATCTACTTTTGACTTTTCCTTGTTAATATTGTATTTAGATTTTTGCAAATACTTATAAGTGGGATTGCTCTGTAGTATTCTTTTATTGGACTATTTTGATCAGTTTTGCCATTAAGGCTACACTAGTTTTATAAAATGGATCTAGAGACTTCTTCTATGTTTCTATAGCCTTGAATTACTTAAATAACATAATACTATTTATAAGTTATATGGATCTCACTGTTTCTGCTCCCCCCCCCTTTTTTTTTTTTAATGGTAGAAATGTAATCCCTTTCCCAATCTCTTCTAGGGTAATCAGTCTATTCAATTTACTATGTGTGGATTCAGTTTACTTAATTCATATCATAAGAATGCTATTACTTCTTTTTCTCACTTCGGCCTCCAGCCTTTCTCCTTCCCAGCTCCTAGGTTTTGTTTCATTCTGTACTATTATGCCTTTGCAGTTTGTCTCTTATTTTATAAATCTTTAATGTTTAATTTATATGCTCTTAGTAGTGGCATCATTAGCCAGTCAGATTTCATCATACATTTACATGATGCACTTCTCACCACTGTTTTTTCCCCTCTTTTTTCCCCTTTTCCTCTACCCTGAAGCCTCCTCTGATTCATTTTTGTTATATGTGTAGCAGTATTCTTTACATATGAAGCATGATGTTTATTTATTTTTGTATCTGCATTTCTCAAGGATTTTCCTTCTAGCTGCATAACCTTGGGAAAGTTATTTGACTTCTCTGAGCCTCAGGTCTTTTTATTCATAAAATGCAGATAGTAATAATCACCACTTTCTATGAGAATTGTGATGATTAAATGAGTTAGTATAAGTGTTCTGGTTATCTATCTAGCTATCAAAATAGCAATGTAAACCACCATTTATTAGTACCCGCCTCATGCTGTGGGTTGGTTGGGCTTATCTGGGGTATACCTATTTGTAGGTTCTCTTGTGGCTGGAGGTGACATAGCAGCAGGGGCTAGAATCATCTGAAGATTCCGCTGGGCCAATGTCCATGGTGGCCTTTTCATTCACATGTCTCAGTTCTCCTTCATGTAGCCTCTCTCTCCACCAGAGTAGCCTGGCTTTCTACCTGGGAACTTAGGGCTCCAAGCTGCAGAAGACCAACCCTCTTCATAGTATCTTGGTGTAGCACTGGTGCAGTGACATTCTAGAATATGGGAGACTAGACTCCACCTTGAGTTGGAGGGAAGGAGTTAATTGCAGCCACTTTTATAGACAAACTATCACAATAAATGAAATACTTAGAATAGAACCAGGCACTGAGTAGGAGTCCTATATAGTATTAACAGCACTGTTGTTGTTATTAATTATCTTCAATATGTCCTTTTACTCTGAAAGTTGAATGATACCTCAAGTGGGTACAGAATTCTGGGAATGACATTCTTTCTCTCAGTAGTGTGCAGAGGAAGCCTCATGGCAGGCTAATTCATTTTTCTTTATAGGTAACTTATTTTTTCTAAAAGCCTTTCAAGATTTTTCATTAAAATCAGAAATGACAACAATTACCACTTTTTAACAGACTTTAGGAAGTTCTAGAAAAATAAGACCAGAAAAGAAAGGGGTGAATATTGAAAGAGAAAAGATAACATTTTTTCTTTGTGTTGGTGGTAACTTTTAGAAAACCCAGGAGGCTGTATTAAAAAAAATAATAATAACTAGAATTAAGGAGGGAATATAGAAAGATGAGTGATTGCAAGATAAATGCATAAAAACAACAGCTTTTCTCTATTCAACAAGTACCAGAAACGTGTCTTTCACAATTATTCTTAACCTGGAACTATACAAGCTCTTTCAGCCTGCCTGCTGAGGCCGTTCTGCAAAGTAGGGAAATTTTCTCCTCCATTCAGTGTTTGCCTCTTCTCCATTAGCTCCATTTTCTCTGCATGTTCTTATTATATGTATGATTATGATATGTCAACTGCCTTTTCTTGGGAGGATTTGCCCTTTTACTATGAGATGTTAATTTTCCTATTTTGAGAGATTGTCTTTTATTTTATGACATGATGGATTGGCAGAAGGTGGCTCTGTGTGTGTGTGGGGGGGGGGGGGGGGGGGGGGGGGGGGGGGGGGGGGGGGGGGGGGGGGGGGGGGGGGGGGGGGGGCAGGGCTTGGTTTTGTCTTGCGGATGCCCGAAAAGTGCTCCTGGTGGGTTTCAGATGATGGGTTCTTCCTTCTCATCAGATGATGGGTTCTTCCTTCTCATCAAAATGGTGTCTTTTGCTGCTGCTGAGGCTGAGGTAAGGCTGGAGGTTTTCCTGGGAACTCAGCAGAGGACAGTCAGCCCACAGCAGGACTTGCACCAGGCTTATAGAGTTCTTGCTGCTCAAAGTGTCCCAATAGCTTGACCTGAGGTTACAGGGTAAATAAAGCAACAAGTGAGCCATGGAAAGCAAGATAAGTGGACCCAGCCACCAGAGAATAATAAGCACAGATAAGTGGTGCTGTTTGAATAGGATGCAGGAGAAGGACAATACTTCTAAGAAAAGATAGAAAGTAATTCCATTGCAGGAGAAAGTTTTATATATTTTAAACAAAATCCTTTTTTAAATGAAACATTCAATAAATGGCAAAATTAGCCAAGAAATTAGTAACAGTGATTGACTCTGGGCAGGGGGCAGTAGGGTGGCTATGGGACCAGGGTGAAAACATGACTTCCTTTTTCTTTTCCCAAAGAGGATGACTTCATTTTTATCAACATTTGCCCTTATGTCAAAATAGCACATCACATATGTATGCAGTTATGTGGTGGAATAGACTATTAAAAAAAATCAAGTAGTGGCATTAGGTAGCATGGAAATTTTATGTTTCTGAATCATAGGAAAATACAACATTTAATTTGGAAGGAAAATGCATTTTTTATTTTATCTTCTAATGAAACCCCAAGAGTATTAGTAATACCTGTGACTTTGTCATCAACAGAAATAAAAATATTTTCATATAACAGAGTTGTTGCAGATATGTTGAAATACCACTTATGTTCATCACTGCTTGAAATTGTAATCATTAGCATCACCACCAGAGCTTGATATTTAATATTGTACTAAAGAAGCACATATATTGCTGCTATATCATGAGTGGGTGTCTTTCCATATTTTGATATTTGTACTTAAATATAATTACTTTTCTTTGTAATCCCATGTATTTCATTTTATGCATTTAAAAGTATTTTGGGAAAGGGTCTATAGGTTTCAGTGGACTGCTGAAGGGATCCATGTCCCCAAAAAGGTCAAGGACTTATGGGACATAAGCACTGTTTGGATAAACTAATGGCCCAGGAAGATTAAGTGGAAAAAATGTTTCAAATACAGAAGAAAAAATACATAAACAGATAAAGGATCTAATCATTAGCAGGACATTCAGAGACTTGGAGGACAATCCCACACTTCCAAAAGGTAGAATAGAAATCCTTCATCATAAAAGGACTAATCTTCACAATAAAGGGTGGCTGGGAACATTATGTTTATTTTGGTTTTTGGCTTTTGTTGTTGTTTTATCCGTACGCCCTCTAAAAGGGGAAGGCAACATTGGCGAAGCTTTATTGGACCTCCGTTTTTTATTTTCAAGTAGAATTGTATTGGCCCACCAGACCCCTCAGTCTCCGAATCCCTGACACAGGCCAGCTGCGGGCGGCTGAGGTGGAGGAGCCAGTGTGATTATGCAAGAGGGATGGCCAGGTAGGGCGTGAGCCAGGGCTGGAGCACACCCGCCCTAGGTCTCCAGGCCCTGCCCAGCTGGAAAAGGCTCCTAGAGCTGGTCGTGAAGTCCTGGGACAAGGACCTGATGCTTTTATACTTGCAAGAACATTCGGAGATCTGTCCCTGCGGTCGTCAGCTGCAGCAGCCTTGTTCCCCGCCTACCTCCTGGGCTGTTAACAGTGTTACTGGGGTAACAAAGACACAGATTTGAAAACTTTTGCGTGGTTTTCTGCCCATTGTAGTTCTCAGTCCCTGTTTATGGAGCCAACAGAGAGCAACATCAGTGCTTGAGACTGCTGACAGAGTGTAAGTGACAGTGTAAGGAAACAAAAGGCCATGTGTGGGCATGCACATGTATGTGTGCGCACGCCCAGGTGTACGTGTGTGATACTTCATAGTTCTCTTTCTGAAGGATGAGAGGAGGGACAAACTTTGTTTAAACCCTGGGATTATGTATTCATGGGAATTTTTAAATTACTGGCCATTGTAGTCTTACTAGCTCTTGATGAAATGTATTTAAACTTTCTGGTAACGTAGTTATTAATAGCATTTGCTACTTAATTCAGAAATATCTTTTAAAGTATCAGGGCAGTCTTTAATTTCAGGTTTTGATAAGTGAAGGATTCAGCATGTAGTGAATGGATGGTAGCATTCGCTCTAAGATTCTGGGGCTTTCCCCAGAATATGCAAACAAACAAAATAAATAAATAGTAATGCATAACTAGTGCTGTCTATGCACATGAGGTTGGTTTCTGTTTTACCTGCATCTGGTGCATCCTCACTCCAGGAGTTGAGCGTAACAGGGATTTACTTTTCTTGGCCACAAGAAGACTGAAAGTAAGCAGTCCAGGGCAGGTGCAATATTTCCTTTTTCCATTTTACCAACCCTCATGCTCTCCAAAATTACAGCCCTGTCTCTGGGCCTGCATGCATATTTCAGGCAGCAAGAAGGGTGAGCAACAGAGGGAAAGCAATGGCCAAATGTGAGCCCTCGGTTTTCCTTGAAGCCCTACTGTGGCTTCCACTGCTTGTAGTTAGCCAGGAAAGTGTCACATGGTTGCCATGTCTGTCAGAAGTTCTGAAAAGTATATTCTCAATCAGGCCAGATGCCACGCCAAATAAAATTGAACTTCTGTTTGTAACAAAGGAGTGATAGGATTTTGGATATGCAACCAGCAGCCTAGCACAGATCCTTCCCCATGCTCCTCTTTCTTCATTCCAGCCGATTCCAGATCATCTGTGAGGTCTCCAGCTGTCGTCTTCTCCAGGAAGGCCCCTGGGGGCTCCAGGAGGAGTAACAGGGCTGTTCTGTGAGCATCGATGGCACGTTTTAGCCAACCACAGTTAACACTTCAGTTATCCATATCATCCAGAATTACCTGTCTTATGCAAATGCCACCTTGTTACACTTTTAAGTGGCATTATAGTAAGGTTTGCACCAACTTTCATTTCCAGCTCCTAAAATAATACTTGGCACACAGTAGGTGCTTATTTAAAGTTTGCTGAACTGAACTGTTGAAAACTAGTTCAACTTAATGAAATTTGGGCATCATAGAGTACTTTTAGTTTTTAAAAATTTCTTCTTTTTCCCCTTTTTGAGGTGTGCAGTGTATCTATTTGTAAGTGCACCTGTTGGATATATTTTAGACATTTTTAATCTTGTAAAACATATTGGTGCCAGTTTATTTGGGTATGAGTGCCAGTATATTCTGGTGTGTGCATTTGTGTGTGCATTTGTGTGTGTGTGTGACCAATATCTGGGTGCAGTCATTAAACACACTGGTTATTTCTTAGGGTACTAAGGGCTTTGACAACTGTGAACCAAGTAGGGATTAGAGACAGTGGCCTCAGACATAGGATTTTAGTCTTTGTGACAGAGGTACAGTTTACCACCCAGGGATTTTGGAAGACAAATGAGGTTGTCTAAAAAGTATTTTGAAAACTCTTAGGTCCAGGTAAAAGGTCCTCTGTTGATTTTTGGTACAGTTAACCCTCCATTCACATGTCAAAAGGTAAAAAAAGTTCAGATCTTGTAAAAGTCTTTTGAGTCTTGATAGTGAGATTGAATTAGAATGGAGTTTGGATGTTGGCAGGAGTCTAATCTCCTAGGTGGGTAAAATGAGGCCATTGTTAATGCAAGTCAGTGTTTCATGAATTTTTACTATCAGCTTCTGTCTCAGCCCCATCAGGGGCAGGTGATGGGGCATGCATCTGTTACAGAGGGCCAAGACTTGTGCAATATGTTTATATCTGGCTATTCTCAAATTCCATCTTTATTTTCTGATTATATCATAAGAAAGAGATATATTTGGGCCTATGATTTCACTGGGTTACATTCATCATTTTACGGAAATGCCTATGTGAAGAGCATCTACAGATCTTCAGGCAGAAGTACTGAAGAAGTCATTGACCATTCAAAGTAAACAAATGAATGGCAGAGCTAAGATCCCAGTGTCCCCAAGTGTGGTCCCAAACCAGCAGCATCAGCATCACTCAGGAACCTGGTGGAAACCCCAGAAGCTCTGGGAGTAGGCAAGCACTCTGTTTTCACAAGCCTCTGAGTGATTCTGCTGCCGAATCAAAGACATATGTTTCCAAAGTATCTTGAATGATGCCCCTTAGATTTCAGTAACAGGTAAAGACAAATATCTCCTTTGATAAACAAGTAAGAAATCTTTTCCCAGACAGTGAGAATGACCTTACCCATCATCTGTCCATTTTTGGTTTTTCCTTTGGGGATTTTGGAGTTGTGCTGTGACTGCTCAGTAATAGTTAGTACATTTGCTTTTTAATTTCCCCTTTCTGTCCAGGAATTTTATTTGCTTCTTTTATTTAACAGCTTTACTATGAGTTTTATTATTATTATTATACTCCTTCTCAAACCCATTTTCTAGTAAGTGGGTTGGCAGTGTGGGTAGGGTATATTTTGAAATAAATCAGCTCACGTAGTGATTGGCAGTAAGAGTATTTGACTAAGAATTGTACTAGACAGTAGCATGTTGCTTTTTTTCTTCATAATACAATGTATGTTTCTTTCTTTGCGAAAGCTATGCTATATTCCTTTGTATGGTTAATTTATAAACCTACCTTCTATTTCTACATATTTAAGTCATTATGAACATTCTTTTGAAGTATATCTGCTAGGTCAAGTGTTGGAAATGAAATTTTTGTATTAAAGAATACACACATACAAAAAATTGATCTGCTAGTGACTACATAATTTTGCTTACCTTTCAAAAATAATAAACTACTTCCTCAAATGAGATTACCTCTTTACCATCACACTCATTACTATAGGGTATTATCAAATTAACACAATTTTTGTAGGTTTACAGGTGAACGAGTTATATTGTTTTGAATCATTGTTTTGATCTGCCTTTCTTTAACCCTGATAATGTTGAACATTTTAAAAACATTTTTCAGCTAATCTTATTTCTTTTCTTTTTTCTTTCTTTATTTTTGTGAATTGCTGCTTGAAGATGATGTTTATCCATGTTTTTAAATGACCTAATTCTCAAGTTTTCATACCTGGAAACCCTTAGAATCACCAGAGAAGCTGGTTTTCCTTTTGTTTTTTGATCGTGTATTGGACCTAGTGAGTTTGTTTCTCTAATGAGCATGTCAGCCAGGTTGGGACCGTGGTCCATGAACACAGGGTATAGGAGAGCTCCCTCACACCAGCAATGTTCATCTCTTTTTATGGAGGTAACAGAAAATAAGTACTCAATGTTGCACTATTGTAATTGGGAGCCAAAATACTCTGTCCACTTTTTCCCTCCTTTATGCTAAAAATATAGGTAAAAAGTCTTCTCATCTTAGGCTCCAAACTGGCCTTTGTGCTGGAAATGATAAGAGAAGACAGACAATAAACATTTCTAGGAGAATTTCTATTTGTGAATTATATGCCAATTAAATTTATTTCTTCCATAATCACAAACTCATCCTGTTCCCCATATTATTGCCCTGAGCTGAATTTTAAGACCCATCATAGTAACAGTATTTTGCTAGGTTTCTACTTTGTTTTGTTTTTTAATTTCCCCTGCATTTCTGTGTTTTTCACAATGTTACACTTATCTCAGCAAATCTCTCCTATAGGTTGCATATTTCCTTCTCCCTGACTTGACAAAGGATTAAAATATCTTTAAGGATCATCCAACAGTTGGTTTTATCCTCACACAAGGCACCTTGAGGATATTTAGAACTTTCCAGCTGGGTCCTCCAAGGTTCCTCATTACTCAGTTACCCTGAACCTGACATACTTGCCAGATACCTTCTGCCCAGGTGAGACTAGGGTGGAGGAAGAGGAGGAGATCAAGGTTGTGAGTTACCAGGTACATTTTCTCCTCTATCACTTATCACACTATTATACAGGAAAATAGATGAAGAGACTAAACCAGCCCATATCATCTTATTTTTAAGAAAAATGAAACTTGATTAGAAAAAAGGATTAGGTAAAGACTTTCCTCTTTCTGTGTTGTGGATTTATAAACTGTAGTTTCTATGCCCCAGTTCTTTCAGTTGTTCCTCTTCCACTTATTTTGTTCTCCTTTCTCACCTCATTTCTCTGAGATTTGTACTTTCCATTTGTTCTTGAAGTCAGTTCACAGTTAATCTATTCCCTGGCATTAGGGCTTTCCCCCAGGGATTTACCAATTGATTGGCCTTTTAATCCAGTAGTTAAGATTCTCCCAGTACTCACTGACACAGTGCGGTTTCAATTTGTGTGTTTTAAAGTGTTGGCCGGGATCATTAGGAAAGTGGAGTTCACATATCTGCCTGAACAGTACCAGGCAATTGAGTTGCAATTTGATTGTTGGCTTGGTTGACTTGGTTGGGGGATGGGTGGGGGTGGGGGCAAAAGGAAGAGGTATTTGGATTAGAACAGTTGCCAAGTCTACTTTCCTTCTGGCTCTTACCCACACAGCACACTGTAAAGCATGATAACATACTTCAGACCAGGTTAGTGCAGATGTGCCTAAGCTGGGGACAGGAGCCATGGGATGACCAGTCAGATTTTCACAATGTATAGGTGGGTCATCAGCCAAACCAAAATGTATTATGTATGGCCAAGTTTCCCTTGACCATTAGTGTCATGTTTGTGTGTCTTTACAAATTTACATCGTCAGAAATAGGACTTAATAATCAGTGGAACTTTGATAGGATAGATGTTCAATTAAGAAAATTGTATTATACATTTTAATTTTTCCCTCAAAATTAATTTGTGTTTTATGCCATGATTCAGAAGAAGAAATCACTGAGTGTGGTGCAATTTTGAAGTGATTTTATTAAAGCATTTACTCAATTTATCATGTTTATTAATGTAGATTTTTAAATGCTCACTATTCATCTTCCCTAAATCCTCATTAACTTTCTACAATTTTATAATAAAAAGATTTATCATCCATTAAAATCTTTCAGGTAGCTAGGTTATGGTTTAAGGTATTTCTTAAAATTGTTTTTTGTTTAAATATGTTCATATTCTTTGAGAAATCAAGATGTTTGCCTTTGCTAGAGAATAGATGTGTTAATAAAACACAGATGGCTCTTAGTCAAATCTGAATCGCCCTACTTAGCACAGGGCCTGGTTAAGTAGGTCCTCAGTAAATTAGGTCCTCAGTAAAGGCCGCTTTGGTGGGGTTGATACTCTGCAGTAGCATGGGGTTATGAAATACCCTATGAACTGAAAGGATAAAATTCAAGATATGATTCCGTCTCTTGAAAGAGCAGGCAGCACAGCCTCTTAGAGGCCTCCCCATGTGCAGAGCTCTAGCACTGAGCCCTACAGGGGCCCCATGGTGGTCATGGTCAAGGACATTGAAACATTGTAGAATGGTGGACGCAAGCTGGCATGTGTGAACCACAGAATCATTGGGCATGCTTTGTTTGCCCTCCTGTTGGAGTTTGTTTTAATTTTGAATCGACTTATAACAGTTAAAGTGCACTAACTTCATAATAACAATTTGAAATTTTGAGGCTCCTAAAAACTCAGCAGCTCTCCCCTCGTTAGCCCTCATGGCAGCATTCAGCTGAAGCTGCATAGTGACTGGTTCTTATCCATGGACACACTCTAGACTCGTTCGCTGTCTAGTGGAAGAGACATTTTGTACGACACATATCCTATGGGATAAACATATGGAACCCTACAACCTGTTGCAGAATGTGGAGCAATCTGATCTCTGTAGTCGGACAGGTCCCTCAAACTAATCGTGCAGAAACTGAAATAGTGAAATTCCCTAGGCGAGTGCTTAGGCTGGCCATTAAACCTAGAGAGAAAGCATAGAGGGGAGGGAGTGGTATAGATTTTCTAAGGCTTGATGCAGAAAGGACTATTCCCTTTAGTGTGGGGGAGCACACAGCAGGCAGAGGGTTACTGGGAGGAAGGATGAGCCTAGAGAAGTAGCAGAGCAAGGTTATGAGAAACTGAAGTAGATGCTGAGACAGGGTTAGAGGTGTAAGACACTTGTTACACATCTACGACAGAAATGGGGATAGAACTGGTAAGGCCCAGAGACTGTCACTGCAATGTAGGAGGGAGGGAGAGAGGAAGATAGGTTACGGAGAAGGGTCTTAGGCTGCAGTATAATTTTAATAACCTTTAGCAAGGAAGAAGGAATCCTTGACCCAAAGTCACCCATCACAGGAGTACCATGTCTTTCCTGAATGAGCCTGCATTAGTATCCCTGCCATGCTCAGTCACTGGCTAGGACCTACCAGCCTTTTAGAAGTATAGCCTCAGTATGAATGTGGTGATGGGTTTTGTAGCTTGGGCCATAGGTTAATTGTGCTCCCCACAGTCAGAAATCCTGATGCTTATTCTCACGGCAGACCCTCTCCAAACAAGTTCAAAGAACAATACCTGCATGGCTCCTGTGGGCCAGTTTTCCCAAGAGGGAACACAGAAGACAAAGATAAATAGGACCAACTATGTCCATCCTCAATGCAGTTGATTTGAGGACTCATCCTCTCCTACAGCATCCATTCTGAGTTGCTCGCACTCTTGATTATTATCACATTGGTAGGTATAGATGGTTTACCCAGGGTGTGACACAAATCATCTTTCCTGAGGATGAAAGGGGTGTCTGGAATGTTGGTAATCATGCCCTTCACAGGCTGGGGTTACTGCATGTGTCTGTTCACAATCACTGTGGGGGAAGGGAATACCAAGAAGCACCCACATGGATCACCCAAGTTTTATATGGATTTCCCCCTGCCTTCCCTGTACAAAAGCAGCCCTACCTCTTCCTTCTAATTGGGAGCAATTATCTCTGCAAGTGTGGTGTTCTGCTGGTCCTTGGACACAGAATCCAGTGTACCCTGGTAGCAGCTGAAACCTGTAGTTCAGTAGGGCCTTTGTTGTGTCCTTTGGCAAGAGTGTGCTCTCTTGGAGATGAGGACATCCAACTTTACAGAGCTCAGACTCCCCTGACGGGTCACTGGGGGTGATGATAGTGGGGCCACTCCCACTTCTACCTCTTGGTTTTTGGCACATGCGTTCTTCCTATTTAACATATAGCATCATGTGGAGGATTCTGATTTCATGCATATACTGCAGCCTGAAGGATGGCACCCAGCCTTTCAGAGCATTGTCGGTGAGCTGGTGCCACCTTTAGAAGGCTACTCCAGTGTTTGGTGAGGCCAACTGCTTCTGACTGATACGGTATGTGATGCAACAGTGGATCCTGAGGGTCTGGGGCAGGTGCTGTGATGTGCAGGATTCTATGCCTGTGGATAAGGTGTTTCATAGTGCTGGCTATGGCTCTGTTGGGCTTTATGACTAAGCAGGTCCAATAGAACTTATAATTGGTTCATAATGGGCATTTCTGGATGCCTGATCACTTGTTACCACATGAGCAAACATTCTGTCTTTAGTAGGACTCAGTAAAATGCCAGGGTCAGTTTTTCAAAAAGGGTGCACTTCTTTACTGTGGAAGGCATGGCCTTTTTCTAGAATCCCAGGAGCCTATTTTTAGATTCTCCCACTGAAGTTTGCTATAGCTCTATACCGTCCTGTATGTACCATTAAAAATATTTAGTCTATGTCCTATGACCAGGGGGAACAAGTCACAGTTTCTAATTGTAGAGTTATGAGATTAGCTCTCTCATTTTGAAAACCATAAGACAGAAAGATTAGGAAAAAAAAAAAAAGAGGAAACAGAGACAGGTTGACCAGGTTAGAAGCCACTGTAATAATTCAGGCTAAAATGAAGAATATGAACTAAAGTTCTGATCATAGACATGACGAAGAATATGGGACTGATTAGAAAAATATTTTAAAAGTAGGAGTCAGGACTTCTAGTAAGGATGGAGGCATAAGTGAACATGATTTGCCTCTTCATGCAACTGTAGGAGCAACAACAACTAGACCTCAAAACAAATAACAAGAACCATCAGAAAATTGAGCTGTATGGAAGTTTGACAACCAAGGATTTAAAGAAGTCATATTCATCTAGATGGGTCGGAGAAGGTGGAGACACAGAGATGGGTGGAGAGGTGCAGAGAGATGTCATGTGGCACAGAGAGGAAGCAGTGGTGGTGGAACACACGGTCCCACATTCACGTGTGGTGGATAAACACCAAGAGGGATATCTTGGGAGTGAATGACCCCAGCCCCAGGCCAGACTGCGCAGCCCAGATTCCAGTGTGAGGAAGATAATTGCTCATACTTCTGGTCATAAAAACTAGTGGGGGCTGGGGTGATGGAAGAAACTGCCAGACTTTAAGGAAACTCCACTTAAAGGGCCCATATGGACTTAAAACATATGCAGACCCACTCCCTCTGGAATTCAGCACAAGGGCAACAGGTGGAAGGGTACCAATTATACAGGGTGAATGCCAGGCAAACCTTTAGAAGCCAGGCATTGGCACTATCCCTTCTCCAAACCCTCTCCCCACATAGAGCCACAAAGTGGTGAAGCAGGTTGTTCTGCACTGGTAATCACCCGAGGCTTTGCCCTGCCAAGTTTATAGGTACCTTTTCTGCAATAGGCCATGCTACTAAGGGAGTGAAAGCAATGCTACCTAAGACACAAACAAACACAAGGAGGCTGCCTTGAGGAGACAAAGAAATATGGCCCAAATGAAAGAACAGAACAAAACCCCAGAAAAATAACTGAATGAAATGGAGATGCTGAGTTCAAAACACTGGTGATCAGGATGCTCAAAGAACTCATTGAGTATGGCAACAAAATAAAAATGACCCAGAAAGCAATGAAGGTTACACTGAAGTGAAATAAAGAAAAACCTACAGGGAACCAACAGTGGAGGGATGAAGCTGGGATTCAAATCAACAATTTGGAACATAAGGAAGAAATAAGCATTCAACAAGAACAGTAAGCAGAAAAAAGAACTTTAAAAAATAGGGTAGTATAAAGTGCCTCTGGGATATCTCCAATTGTACCAATATCTGAGTTGTAGAGATGCCAGAAGGAGAAAAGGAAGAGCAAGAAATTGAAAGCTTCTTTGATAAAAACAATGAAAGAAAACTTTCCTAATTTGGTGAAGGAAATAGTCATACAAGTCCAGGAAGCACAGAGTCCCAAACAAGTTGGACCCAAAGAAGACCACACCAAGGCACATCCTTAAAATGCCAGTGTCTAAAGATAAAGAGAGAATCTTAACAGCAGAAAGAAAAACAGAGAGGTACCTACAAAGAGGTTTCCATAAGAGTATCAGCTGATTGATCAAAAGAAATTTTGCAGGCAAGACGTGTGTGGCAAGAAATATTCAAAGTAATGAAAAGAAAGGAGCATACAATCTAGATTATTCTATCCAGTAAAGCTATCATTTAGAATGGAAGGGCAGATAAAGTGCTTCCCAGACAAGGTAAAGCTAAAGTAGTTCATCACCAAACCATTACTACATAAAATGTTAAAGGGACTTATTTAAGAAAAAAAGATCAAAACTATGAACATTAATGCAGCAACAAATTCACAACTATCAACAATCTAAAAAATCCAACTAAGCAAACAATGGGGAGGGGGAACAGAATCATAGGTATGAAGATCATTTGGAGGGTTATCAGCTGGGAGGAGGAAAGGGGAGAATGGGGAAAAGGTGCAGGGATTAAGAAGCATAATTAGTAGGTACAAAATAGACGAGGGGATGTTAAGAATGGTATAGGATCCCTGGCTGGTGTGGCTTAGTGGATTGGCACTGGCCAACGAACCCAAAGGTCGCTGGTTCGATTCCCAGCTAGGGCACGTAACCAGGTTGCAAGCCAGGTCACCAGGCAGGTCCTTAGCTGGAGGCAGGTGAAAGGCAACCATACATTGTTGTTTCTCTCCCTTTCTTTCTCCCTCCCTGACCTTCTCTCTGAAAACAATGAATAAAATCTTTAAAACAAACAAACAAACAAGAATGGTATAGGAAATGGAGAAGCCGAAGAATTATATGCATGACCCATAGACATGAACTATGACCCATAGACATGAACTAAGTGAGGGGATTGTAGGAAAGGGTGTACCAGGTGGAGGGGAGCAAAGGGAGGAAAATTAGGACAACTGTAATAGCATAATCAATAAAATTACTTAATAAATAAATAACATGCAATAAATAAATAAAAGTAGGATCAGTAAAACTAAGGCACTTGTATGTCAGGAGGAAAATACTGTTCAGAACAGTTCTGGGGTCTTGGGATCTGCTGAGTAGCCAAAATAGGTTGTCATATGTTAACGTTTTTGCTGTTGCATTTTAGAGTAAAGGGTCCCCAAGGGCAATACCATGAAAAGAAATTTGAACTCTGCTGAGCCAAAAATGTTAATGAGCTGCATTCACTCAGCTGGATCTAGAACTGAACACCAATATTATTTTTGTTGAGTCAGTTTTTTCTTCTAGAAATACTGAGCTGGGATTAACCAGAAATAGATTGAACTAAAATAGCAAATATTGTTTTCATCTCTCTTGTTTAGTCTCTAACCCCAGAATCTAGAACAGTACCGATCTATATTGGACACATAAATATTTATCAAATGAATGAATTATTTTAATTAAACCAATCATTAATTTGGAGTTTATGATCTTTTTGCTGTATTTATAGAATGAGCTACCAGTGGGACATGATGAACTTTTGTATAAATGAAGGCTGGCAAAGATAATCCATGATCATAAATCTCATGATAAGATAGCTTGTATTAAGTCATGGGAAACTCAGAAGTTTCCTGATTTTACCATGACTTGAGAATGTATGTAATTGGCAGAACAAAATATAAAGCACACAGAACCATTCTTGTCACATAACATCTTCAGCCATCAACTAAAAACAGAATAGTGGTGTGGATAGAGGTTTTTTGTAGTGCTCCTGAAATGATGACGCCTGGGTCTATTCTAATTCTTTATTTATCTCCTTTTGCCCCATGCCAGTAATCAGGCCAAGAGTGCCTTCCATGGAAGCTATTTTCTGATTTGATTTCATTGACAGTGATGTGATATTAGCTGCATAATAATCATTCTAGTTCGCCCTAGCTTTTATTGGCTCTGAAGTCACAACTTTAAGTGGCTGTTTTTCATTTATTTATCATTAATTTAGAACACTGTACAACACTGGAGCCACTGTCCACTTATAGCTACTTAGTACTATAATCTACAATTAAATAAAATTGAATTCAGTTCCTCACACCTTTCAGTTGCTCAATGGCTACATGTGGCTAGGGGCTCCCAAATTGGTTGGTGCCAGTATGGAACATTCCCATTGTTGCAGAAAGGCCTGTTGGCCCGCACTGACTTAGACCTTGATTTCACTGCCTGGTGTACATAAAGGATCCTTGTGGCATTTATCATTACTAACCTCCAGTGCGCACGCAGGCTGGCTGGCAACTTCGGATCCCTGCTAAGTGTGGAAACAGGAACTGGAGCCACCAGCCATGCTCTGTCAAATTCCAATCCGTTCAACACCTTTGATCCAGTTTCAGTGCCTCTTGTTGGATTATTCTCAACAATGTATGCTCAGTTGTATTTCCCCCTCCATACAAAAAAGACCTGGCAGGATCCAATTCACCTGCATGAAGTACATGGTTTTGATGCTGGAACCATATTACCCTAACTTTACAGAATGCAATCAGGGTGAATGTATTATTACCTTTCTCATTTTTTCCCCTGACTATATTACTTGTATTTGTTCCCTTTTGCCCAAGTCTCAGCCCTGCTTTCCTTCTATGAATAACATCAGAACCCATGACTAGACAGTTAGAGAAGATGGAAAACTGGCCACATCTAAAGAGGTGGGGATTGCTGAATAATTAAGGTATAGCCTCATAATCATAGTCATTCACAATGGAAATGTTGGTGTGGGGGTCCCAGTGGTTAGAAGGCAGCTCCATGTGTCAGTGCAGAAACGGAGGCTGAACCTCAGGGGAGATGTGTGGCTCAGGTCATGTGACTCCGTGTAGCAGAGCAAGTGCTTAAGCTGAAGCCTGCAAGTCATTCTCTTCTTAACGCTCCATCCTGCCTCTGGGAAGTTTGGCATATTAGTTTCCTTCCTTGAAAACTCACCCATCGCTCCATCTGCCTTGTAAGTAATAGCTGTGCTTGTTCATCCCTGGAGAGGCCCGAAGACATTGTTTTTTCTTTTGTTGTAAAAACTAAGTGTGCTAGGTCAAAAAGCTGGAGTGCGCTTCACCCTGGAGCATTTCAAGGGCAACTGGGATAATCACTTCATGAAGAGGTTGAAAACTACTGTTGGGAAGTTATTAGCAAAGAAGCCAGGAGAATCTTGCCAGGTTTAGAACCAGAGCCTTGTAAAAACCAAGTGGGGGGCTGTGGGGCTTGCATAGGGCATGGCCGGCCCACTTTCCTTCTCCAAGGATAAATTACACCAAGTGAGCTGAACTCCAGCTGTGGGGGAACTTCTCAGTGGGAGTTGCTGGCACCCCTGGATGAATAGAATGCCTCCTGGGGCTGTTTCCTTCCTCCTGCAACTTGCAGAATCGGGATCAAGTTTCCCAAATTTAGCTGCAAATTAGCATCAGCCTGAGGGTTTTAACGATCTCGACACCAAAGTCACACTCCATTCCAGTGAGATCGTAGTGGGTGGGAGCCAGTATCAGTAGTTTGGTAGGATCTCAGGTGATTATAATATGCAGCAAATTTGAAAATCTTGGCCCTTTTTTTAAAATTTTATTTATTGATTTGAGAGAGAGAAAGGTGGGGGGAGGAAAGAGGAACATTGATTTGTTGTTCCACTTATGTATATGTTCATTGATTGGTTCTTGTACAATATATGACCTGATCGTGAATTGAGCCCACAGCCTTGATGTGTTGGGACAACACTCTATCAGCTACCTGGCCAGGGCTGGCCCTTTTCTTGACAACCTCCTTCTCTTTTTTAGACTTATTTATCCTCCTTCCTTTTAACATCCTTTCCCCCTCCTCTTCCTCTTTCAGGTTTTCATTCTGACTGCTCTCTACTGCTGGTCAGTGCCTGTCCTCCTGGCAAGTACCAGGACACCTTTTGGAACCACCTACAACAAAAACAGAATGACACCAAGTCAAGGTGGTCATTATCTGCCCCTCCCTTTCAGCAGGAAACATTGTTCAGTTCTCAGTGTCCTCCTAGTGGTCCTGAGGTCCCTGAACTTTTTGCTGACTGGCTCTTCCTCCGTTATGGTCACCACATCCTCCAATGCTCTATGTGCCCCCAGGTCAGAGCTCCCCTAAGTGCCGTCTGCTTGCTCCTGGGCACCTGCAAGTGTGTCCTCTGGGAACTGCTGCTTCTGTAGGAGGAGTGAAAATGTGTGTCCTCATTTCTTGGTGGCCCAGTTTGCCACCTGTAAAATAGGGTAATAATGATATTTACTGTGTACAACTGTTAGCATTAAAGAAGCCCTGAGAGAGTGCTAGCACATGCTGGGTTGAGCCATATGGAGTCACCATTTTTGTAGATCAAAAAGTTGTCCAGTAGTGGTTATTTCATACTGTTCAACCCTATAGTAAGTGCCCAATTTGTCGTTACTGTTGTTTTTGCATTTTATTTAATTAGTGTGTTTAATTTGATTTATATTTGGTCATTTTTGCTTAGCTTTAAAGCTATTACATGGGCTGGAAGTACAGGAGCTTAAGCCTAATTTTCTATCCCTGTACATGTAAGTAGCATTATAATTACTATAATTAGGATTAATTAGTTGACAATGGGGGTAAAAGAGGTTTTGTCTGTGAGATTTTTATTTTCCCTTTAAAGGTGAAAGCATTTTTAACATTTGAGAAATCTGGCCCTAGACCTTTCCCAATCCACCTCATTAAATTCACCTGCTCTGTGGTTTCTTGTTTTGCGGTGTTTTTTTTTTTTTTCCTCATTGCAGGATGCTGATCTTAGTTTGGGATCAGCTAGAAATTTTGACAAGCAATCTGGGCTTTTTGATTTCCCCTAACAGAACACGCATTCCATGGGCACCCTTTGGAAACCTCTCACCCGTCCTGGAGCGCACACAGAGCTGAACAAGCATCTTGACCTCAATGAGTGGACAGACGCTTCCCAGGCTACACAGGTGGATTGTGAGAATTGTATTAGCTAGCAGACACGTTCTAAATCTGGTTCAAAAGGCTTTCTGTGTGTGCAGTCTCCTTGGGTCCTCATAAGAGCCCTATAATGAACACATTACGATTTTCCCCATTTTGCAGGTGAGGAAACTGAGGCACAGAGAAATTTAAGATACTTGCTGCTACGGTTAATCAGCTAGTAGGAACATAGAATTCTAGCCTAGCTGGCTCCAGAGCTTGTGTTCTTAGCAAATGCACCACCCTGCTCTCCAGGCTTTATGTATTTGTTCTCACAGGGATCCAAGGAGGTTGTACAGGGCCTGGGTTCTGCCTGGCTCTGGAGCCAGCACTTCATGTCCCCTCTGCTTCATTACCTGGACCCTGTCAGCGCTATATATGCTGGGTGTGGTTCCATTGCTGCGCTTAGAGTGACCTTTCTAGTCCCAGTGCTTTCACCACTTCTTTGGGTTTAAGATGAAGTGGTTTCTCAGACCCTTCTTGAATAGTTTCTAAAAGCCAAGTGTTATTTGAAGCTAGGGTGTTTCTCTTGACCTTCATTGCCCCAGGGGTGCCCTAGCATGCTTGTTCTTGCAGGTTTGCCCAGGCAGGGATGGAGGTGGGTCCAGGGGAATGCAGTGATTTGGTTGGCTCTAATTCCAAATTCCACTTTCCCAGTTTCAAGAAAGCCTGTCTTTGCTTCTATGACAGCTTTCCTTCTTTATTTTTCTCCCCATGAAAGTAGAATAACAGAATGTACTTTCATTTATTAACTGAACTCCTCTCAGAATAAAAGCAGGAATATTATCACTAATAATAAAAATTGTTTTTGCATCACTATAGCCAGGATGGCTGATCCAGATTTTTAGGGAAGATTGTAATTTATGTGTTCTTCTTCTTCCTTAAGAATACATAAATTACAATCCTAAAACTAGAAACAGGGCTCATGTAGTCAGGGGCCCTGAAGTTTATCCTTCACTTACTTAATGATAAATCCACTTCTGACCGTCATAGTTTGGGATTTTAACATCTTTTGTTTTCTGTAATTCCTCTTACTTCCAATATCCTACTACCAGTATATTTACTCGATTATTTGTCTGATCCTAGACATTTATCTTTTTCTTTATAAAATGTAATAATAGGTCAAACCTGTTTCCATTTCTTCCTTCTCCCAGATGAGCTGCCCAGGTTGATAGGGAGGAATGTGGACCTCTTGCTGAGGTTCATTGATAATACACTGTCACCTCCTCCCCAGAGGGCCTTGGTAGGGTTGGTACACAGTAGTTGTTGTGTCACCTGGTGTCTTGTAAATATGTAGCCTGGGTTGTAAGACAGCAAGCAGGTCAACATCACACCATGATCACACTTGACTAAATGACTCAAAAATGCACCTTCTTTTCTTGTATACTAGACAGGTCAGCACTTCCTGCCATGCACTTAGCAGCCTTTGTGGGGATTTATAAGAATTACATTAGTGATTTTACCAATAAAGTTCAACAGTTTGGTTATTAATCTAGAAATGTTAACAGTAACATATATAACAGAAAACAATATTATTTATACCTATTTCATAGAGGATGATGAATGAATAAGTGAGCAATTGAAATACAAACAAGGACAATTGAGGAACAGAAATAGGAAGACTCAGTAATAATGAGGGAGGAGGAGGAATCTCAAGTGGCTTTTTAAGTATCAGAATCAGTTTGGATACCTACAATCATTTTCTTATCCATAAGAAGCTAACACAGTATTTTTTTTCTTAAGAAGGCAATTAATTTAGATGCAAAAACAGTAAGTTTCCATTATCAAGGATAACCTGCTTTTATTAATATCACCTACATTTTTTGCCTGAATGAATACTACATAAGATCTTTTTATATCTTGTATTGCTACAACAATAGACTTCTTTAATAACCATTCTTTATGCATACTTTTAAATGAAGATGCTGCATTACAAAGGAAGAACTCCCACTTCAATGAAATTGAGTTAGGAGGTTCTTCTGCCTTCAAAGTCAGGGTGAGGACATTTTTTCTTCCTCAAAATGATTGTGCTAGTTTGAGAAGTCAAGGTATTGTGTAGCTGGTGAGTTTTAGCAAATCCCAATCCCCTTTCACAAATGGAACTGTGATGGTCTTAGAGCTTTCAAGAGACATATATGTAGCTCAAGGTATTGGTTGATCAGAAACTTGGAGAATTATTTGCTTTTAAAAAACACAGTTTCTATTAAGTGAGAAAACACTGATTAAGATTTAGTAGTTAGCTACTAAGGAACCCAATGATTTAAAAAATATATAGCCATAACATTTTTACATAAGCCATTCTTTTGATGTTGGTTATTTGAGTTTTTTTTTTTATAATCTTTCTCACAATGTGGGAAAGCACAGGCTGGCTCTCCTACCCTATAAGAAGTTCTGAAAGGGCTCTCCACACCTATCAAATGAGCAAATACATTATTTTTTTGAACTTGAGTATATCAAGGGCAAAATAGAAACAGTCTTCATGGCCTTTTGACAAAAACATGGTCAGGATTCTTGGAGCCATGAGCAAAACCCAACGCCAGGCAAGACAGGAAATAAGATTTAATGTGGCTTTGTTCATGTCCATCCTAGGTGAGGATCAAGATTCTGTTAGGTGAATAAAGGTAGGCCATGTTCTTCATAGTCACCATCCACTTCCTGCTAGCTGCAAGAGCAGATGGTTTAGCTTTGAGGTGAGGAGAATAGTTTGAAGACAAAAAGCAATAATTTGTAAACTGCAGTGGGAAGGAGAAGAAATCTGGCATTTTTCTGCCTCCAGGATCCTTGAGGTTCAGGAGAATGAGCAGCCTCCAGTGCAAAAAGCCAAAAGGGAAGTGGTATATTCACTGTGAGCCAGCCTCCCATCAACAACCCAAACAATAGAAAGAATATTTAACGAGGAGGTTAGAGATGTGAGGGTTGTTTGTTTACACGTGGCTTTCAGAGAATGGGGTGAGGGGAAGCAGGAAGGGCAGAGAACCCTTCTGTCTGCACAGCAGTGGTCAAAGGTGAGTAGGGAGGGTGATTAGAAGAACTAATAGGCTTGAAGTCTCAAAAATAATCTCTTAACGCCAAGCAAAGTGGCCCCAAACACTATGCAATGATTTTTGCCAATAAAATTTGGCGACTTCACTTCTGGGAATATATCCAAAGAAACCAGAAACACTAATTTGAAACAATATATGTATCCCTATGTTCATTGCCATGTTGTTTCCAACAGCTAGAATTTGGAAGCAGACCAAATACCCATCAATAGATGAGTGGATAAAAAAATCTATCATACATTTACACAAAGAAATACTACTCTGCCATTAAAAAAACAAACAAACAACAAATAAAAAACACAGCCCTGGCTGGTAGCTCAGTTGATTGAAACCAGCCTGGGAACCCAAAGATTACTGATTTGGTTCCTAGTCAGGGTACATACCAGGTTGCAAGCCAATTCTCCAGCTAGGTCTTCAGCCAGGTCTCCAGCCAGGTCCCCAGCAAAAGGCAGGTGAAAGGCAACCATACATTGATGATTCTCTCCATTTCTTCCTCCTTCCCTGTCCTTCTCTCTAAAAATAATGAATAAAATCTTAAACAAAACTCTTGCTATTGCAACAGTATGGATGGACCTGGAGAGTATTATGCTAAGTGAAATAAACCAGTCAGACAAAGACAAGTACCTTATGATTTTACTTATATGTGGAATCTAGTGAACAAAATAAACTAACAAATGAAACAGAAACAGATACAGAGAACAGACTGACAGCTGTCGGAGGGATTGGGGGCTGGGTGTAAAAGGTGAAGGGATTGAACAAAAAACCAACTAACAAAACTCATAGGCACAGACAACAACAGTATGGTGATTACCAGAGGGAAAGGGAGAGGGGGAGGTGGAAGAGGCTGAACGGGGATAAATGGTGATGGAAGGAAACTTGACCAGGGGTGGTGAACACACAAGACAGTATACAGGTGATATATTATAGAATCACACACCCGAAACCTATATAATTTTATTAATGAATGCCACCCCAATTAACTCAATAAAAACTTTAAAACCTGGTTATAATAGTATGGAATATCTTCATGAATTCAGAGCAGTAGTGTCTGCTTTATAATTGATTAGGAGCAGCACTTCTTTGTTTCTTAAGTTGGGGAAACACTGTAAAATGAGCAGAGGACAGATGAGTGCACCCTAGTACATACAGAGAAGACTACCTTAGTACAGGACCAACATAACTCTTCTTTGATCAAAAGATGGAAGGCATATGCCTAATAATCTGAATGTTAAACTTGGAATAGGGTTATTTTGAACACAAGATTAAATATGTTTGAGATGTAATCCATTTATAACTACCATATTGCTTCTGAGTACTTTTTTTTCTTCCACATTTTTGCGACATCTGTAGGATCAGAATTCCAAGAAAAATAAAATAAAGCAAAAACGTGACATTCTTAAACACATAGAAGCATTTAATAAAAGACACAAAAGCAAAAATTCTGCCAAACTGCCACTCCCTTCCCAGTAAATAAAAAATGGCAGGCTGTAACTGAAATGTATCCAGTATTTCATTCCTGTGGAGAGAGTTCTCTGATTCCAGCCCCTTGAGGCTGTTTGCCCTTCAAAATGCCTTCTTGTCAGTTGTTGAGAATCTTCAAATTGATAGAGGAAGCAACAAGCATATCGCCTACAAGCAGAAGAGAGTAAATGCAACATCTTTTAGAAATGTGAATATACTGTTAGGCACACTTGGCCAAACACCCTTCAGGAATTGAAGCAATTTTGATGCAACTGACCTTTAAATAAGATTGGGACAAGGTAGAAAGGCAGCTCTTTCCTATAACTTTTGCTTTGCCAAGAAGTTTCAGAAAAAGAAGTACATTTTTTTAAGGGTTGATCTTGATGCTAATAGATCCTCAATTCAGATTGAGGAGGTGTGAACATCTATGTCCCTGTAGGTTATAGAAAGGAAATGCCAGCATCTACAAAGTCTAAAAGTGGTCCTCTCTGACTAGTTCCCTACTATTGAAATTTTTAAAACCATCTCTAACCTTTTTGTTGATAACACTTTAAGAAGTTTTAATGCAAAAGCTTATTGGTTGCAAAGGAAACTTAGACTAGTGGGTGGATCCTCTGGAAGACTCTTGAATTGGTTAGAGCTTGGGTTGCAAGGAACAGAAAGCCACCCCAAATTAGTTTGGTTAAAGGGATATATATTAGATGGAAACTGAGGCTGCTAAGGGAAGAGTTAAAAGTTGGCCAAAATGTCAAGAGCTGCATGTAGGTGGGTCTTAGCATTTCTCAGCTCTGTCTACTTGGCTAAAAGCTTCATTTTCTTCCTTCTCCACATGGGGAGCAACATGTCATATACATTGACCCCAGTTCCACTTCTTGGAGGCTTCTATGTCAGAAAGGATGATCATTCTTTTTCAATTCCAGCTTGAAAAATATCCAGGAAGAACTCTAATTGGCCTGGCTTGGATCAGATGTCCAACAACAGTGACCTGTAGAAAGGGCCATGTAAGAATGCGGTGCTCTCTAATAGTAAGAGATGACAGGTGTCAGTGGAAGAGCCAGGCCACAAGAAGAGGGGTGGGGAGCAGTACAGAGTAGGCATTCCAAATGCCCACTAGAAGTTGTTTCAACTTGCTATTCTGATTTGTAAAGTTGTAGTGGAATGATATTCTAATTTTAGAGAAGAAACTCATGCCAATAGTTCATTTCCCCACCTTCTGACATTTGCAGAGATTTCATTTGAGTTACCATTAGCTTCATTTTACAGGCTAATGAGGTTAGTTCAAATTCTGCATTTATTGTAGTGGACATCTCTGTAATTTTTCTAGTCCAGCATTTAGTCCTTCTTCTTCAGTGAGGATTTTTAAATCCTCACTGGAGGATATATTTATTGATTTTAGAGAGAAATGAAGGGGGAGAGAGAGACTGATGTAAGAGAGAAGCATCGATTGGTTGCCTGCTATATGCACCCTGAGGGGGGGGTTGAACCCCAAACCCTTTGGTGTATGAGACACTGCTCCAACCAGCTGAGTCACCTGGCCAGGACAACACCTGCATTTGGGGGAGTGGGGTGTGGACCAATACTCCTTCTATTCTCAAAGCTTGTGCTATCCATGAAGTTGATATGATGAGCTTGTCCCTGTGACATGCTAATGACCCAGCTCTGGCCAATTGCAATGCCACATTCCCCTGGTGGGTCTTGGTCCAAGGATGGTCTGCCCCACTTTCTTACTGCTTTTCTGGAACAGTTAGAAAACAGTCTGGGAATGATTCTGAAGCAGCTGGCCACAGGTTGGGAAAACCTGAATGAGAGTAAAGACAAGAAAGGATGAAGCAGAGTTAGGGATGGAAAGTCCTAATAACAGGGTCAAAACCCCAGCTGTGTCCAAACTGGGCAGTCAAGTGAGACAGTAAAATTCTTCTCCCTCCTGTCTTCCCCTCAATTTTGGTTACAGCCGGTTTGATTTGGATTTCTGTACCTTTCAACCAATGCGAAAACTGGAATTGCCTTCATGAGCGGAACTATAATTCCTAGTTAGCTCACCTGCTCCAGTTCCTTGTGATCCAGGTACATGTTACTGCATAACAAATCACTGCCAAACTGAGTGTCACGAGGCAGTTAAAATCATTTATCCCTCATGATTTCTGTGGGTAGGGGACATGGAAAGGGCTTAGCTTGGTGGCTCTCGCTTAGACTCTCTATGCAGCTATAATCAATCAGACAGTGGCTGGAGCTGACAGAGGGGAGAGAAGGGACTGAAACAGCTGGGGGCTGGAAGGGCAGCTGTCTTTTCAGCAAGTCTCAGTAATTTGTAGACCACTTGGGCTTCCCCACAGCCTGGCATGCAGGGCACTCAGACTGCTTGTGTGGCTTTAGTGTGACTGTCCTAGTACACTGGGTGTAAGTTGAATCACACAGTGTCATCTCTACTATACTCTGGTCCACTGGTCAATAAAGTTAGAGCAGAATCAAGGGGAGAAGATGTAGACCCCACCTCTCAATAGAGACATGTCAACACATTTGCAGACAGTGTTTCATACCACCATATAGTATAAGCAATTCCCAAACTGTAAGAAGGTACTAGGATCAGAATGAAGTGTTTAGGTAGATTTAAATAGGCAAAGGTAAGAGGACATACCCTTAGTTTACACTTTTGGGAGCTGAATTAATGTTTTCAGGTGATTAAATCACTATCAAACCTAGTCTATACATATTAAAAATTAAGTCAAGATTTATCATGATCTTTTGTGCTTCTGAATTCCATTTTTCATTTGTATTGGGCATTTTCAAATTTTAATATGAATAGCAGTAAAAATATTTAGATTTGTATTAGTTATGTACTTCATAATTACTTATATATTGACTTAGTATTGAGATGTTTTTATTTTAGACTTGGTACATTAGTCAATGTAGGTCCCAGGTGTGCTTAATTGTCTTCCAGTATCCAGTTTAAGGAGCTGGGGGTAATTTATTTTATGGACTTCCTATGAAACAGCAGTTGGGTATGGATTTGTATATCACAACCTGGGTGTGGTCCTATCACTTTGCCTCTCTGACAAGTATAGAGATCCTCCTTTGTGCTATCTTGTACCATGGAGTGAAAAACAGAGTGTGACTCTTTTCAACTTTCTCACAAGTGGAGGAAGTCTAATAGATCGCAAAAAAAAAAATTTTTTTTTTTCTGTTTCAGAATGTAGCAAGTAATCCATTGGAATAAAACCAGCAGTTGAGTAACTCATGCAAAGGTAATTTAGAGCACAAATTAAATCTGTCAGAGTGGTATTAGATTTGCAAAAGCTCATAAATAACAAATGAAAGGTCACAGCTGTGAAAATGAGAATGTACTTCTTCATAAAAAGAGCTGTAGTCAGGGGTGGAATCCTCAGTGCATATTCAAATAGCACATAATATGGAAATGCAACATCCTTTCTGAATGTCTAGGACAGTCCAAAGGCACAATGGGCTCCAGGGAAAGGCATCAAAATCCTAGAAAAGAATCCTCCTCTTTGTGAGATTTAGGGATTAAAGCTCCATCAACTACTGGGAATATGTATGGAAAACATACAGCCCACTCAGCCATGCCCATATTTCAGGAACAGACTAATTGTGAATGCATGCCACTCATTTTTCATTTTTCAGTTCCTAGAAAATAGCAATAAAGTGACTAGTGCTTCATGATTTACTGTAGGAATGTAAGCAGTCGGTGATATTAAGAAACAGTTCTGCCCACCCAGTTTTTCTCATGGAAAAGAGAGGTGAGAAATCTAGCCCTGGCTACTACGAAGTGCACAAGTTCTTTTACTGTGACTTGTTTGCAGATCTTTCCTTGTCGTGATGTATTGGGCTTGACTTTCATATGGGAACAAAAACTTTATAAAAAGTAATATGTGAGCTTCATCATAATTAAACATTGTTGAGTGTCAAAGGACACCATAGGAAAATGAAAAGTCAGCAAGGAGAATGGGAGAGAAGATTTGAAAATCATGTATCTGAAAAGGGTCCAGAGTCCAGAATATAGAAATAACTCTTACAGCTCAACAATAAAAAAACAATAGCCCAATTTAAAAAGGGGCAAAGAATTTGAATGACATTACTCCAAAGAATTTATACAAATGGCCAGTAAGCACATGAAAATATACATCATTAGTCACTTGGGAAACACAAATTAAAACCACAGTGCGATCCCACTTCACGTTCACTAGGATGGATGTAAAAATATGTTTTCAATGAAAATAAATGTTAGTGAACAGGGAGAAATTGGAACACTGATATTTTGCTGATGGGAATGTAATGTGGTGCAGCAGCTACAGTGGAAGACTGGCAATTCTTCCAAAATGATTGAACATAAAATTACCTTAATTTCACTCTTAGCCATATAGCCCAGGATATTGAAAATGTATGTCTACACAAAAGCATTTGCAAGGATGTTAACAGCAGTTATATTCACAATAACCCCAAAGTGGAAACCACCCAAATGTCTATCAACTGATGAATGGATAAGTACATGTATATCCATACAGTGAAATACAATTCAGCCATAAGAAGGAATGATGTACTGATTGACCCTATAACATGGATGAACCTTGAAAACATCATGCTGAGTGAAAGAAGCCAGACGCAAAAGGTTATATGTGATTCCATTGACATGAAATATTCCCAATAGGCAAATGCATGATAATAGAAAGTAGATTAGTAGTTGCCAAAGAGTGGAGGAAAAATGGGAATGACTGTTCCTGGGCGCAAGATTCCTTTTGGAGGTGATGGGCATGTTCTGAACTAGGTGATGGTTGTGTAACATTATGGATATACCAAAAATGCTGAATTTTTTATCAATAAAAACATATGAACTAAAAATAACAAACCCTTCAAGAGCAATGGTATTACAAGGATTAATAACATGTACAAATGTAGGGGAGTGAGTTCTTTGTGGAGTGAACCTTGATCAAAGAGGAGCAAGAGACAAGAAGCACTCAGGCAAACTTTTCCCTCCTGTCCTCTTCCATGGGCCGCACTAAGGTGCAGGTCTTCCTGCAACTCTGTCTCTTTGTGGCTTGTGAAGTGCAAGCAGCCTAGTAACCTAGAATTAGGATCACGGTGTTTTATGTTGTTCAGATTCCTATTCTCCCCACCCATCTCTCTCTCCCTCCCACATCCCTCCTTTCCCTTTATCCTCCATTTCCTGGGCTTCCTCCTTTCAAATAAACTCTTAGCACCTTTACTTCTTGCCCTAGATTCTGCTACCAGGAGCACCTGGACTAAGACACTGAGGGAAGGTCGTGGTAGAGGAGGGAAGGAGGGGACATCCTGTCAGATGTGGATTCTATTACTGTAGAAGAGCCATGGACATTTTTGAGGTTATATCCATTGGCTGTAGGTAAAAAGCTGACTTTCTAATGTAGCTGAGAAGTGAGGTTATTCTGTCAAACCCATTCTTTGAGAAGCACTATAAAAATAAGACATACTCATCGAAAATTTCTTAAGCATGCAAATTGAAGAAAGAGAATGATATTAAATGTGCAAATTGAGCAAAAGGAAGAACATTATCCAAAACCCTACAGCATTTTTGGTATCTATCCTTTAAGTCCCTTTTCTAATCACACATAAACCTAGAAATACTTTTCTTCCCCCCAAAGAAAGAATAATGTCTTGAATAAAATATGTTGTGATAATAAAGTCTTAATGACTTTGAGAACTTGGAAATTCTCCATTAAGCACAGAAAATTCATGGTTGAAGGAAAAGCAGTTCAATTCCCCAAATCTGAAAACTTGCATTAAATAAGCCAGGCCTGAAGAATTAAGCTGGCCCTTGCCTGTAGTAAGGAAAACCGATCTCAATGAATGAAATGATTGCTTTGACTTAATCCCTGATCCCCCACGAGTACCGTGTGTGAGCATGTGCACAGTTTCCACTGAGACAGGAACCTCGGAAAGGATGCAAGGGGCTGTGCTTGTGACCTGTGTATTCACCATATATTTTATACAAATAGTATCTAACAGAAGCAGATATGTAAGGATCATGGGGCTGGCAAAAGGCATGGTAGGGTAGCCAGGACAAAGCAGTGAGAGAGTATGGAAGGGCACTGTTTGCTTCCATCTCTAGATCTAGAGATGGTAGGAAGTCACATAGGTTTACATGAGCCTCAGCACGTTAAAATCCTGGTGGTGGGAGGTACCTTCCCACTGTCCTCCACTGGCCTTGTCCCTGCCTGGTTGACTGTGGGACAGATGTAAGGCTGGAGGAGACATGGATGGCAATTGTTCATGCTTAGTTTTGAGAATTATATTTTTCTGATTGAAGGGAAGTGAGCTGTGTATTAAACCACAGTTAATTGCAACATGTTTACTTTCATATAGAAAGGTATATTGACTGATACTGAACAAAACAATAATAGTAAAAATACTGAGAAATATGACATGACATTTACTGTGTGACAGACACTGTTCTTAGTGCTTTACACAGATTAACTCATTTAATTCTCATTTTGCAGTTGAGGAATTGAGGCACAGAGTTGTTAAGTAACTGGCTCAAGGTTGCACAGCAAGAAAAAGTTAAAGTAGGGTTTCAAACTCAGGCATCCAGCTCTTCAGCTCTGTATTATGTTACTTATGTGTAGTCAGACATGCGGCGAAATGAAGGCTCATGCCGAGAGATGACATGAGGTAATGTATAACTCTTAGTGAGAGTACCTTGCAGAGGGAGATCTTTAAATGAATAACTAAAAGGAATATTGTGGTTAAGAAATGTTTTAATAAAAATGCGCCTCTTGCATTTTTGATATATAGGGGGAGACCAAAACATTATTTTCTGGAGGGCAGAAATTATTTTCTGGAGGGCAGGCCCCTTGTGGTACAGGGTTTCCCCACAGGGTGAGTGTTCTAGGAACCCATCTGTATCAGTGTACCAGCTGGTGGTGTTGTGAGAGGCTAAGCTTGATTTCAGCGAATTATTTTTGAAGACTCTTTCAACAGGTTTGCCCATTTCATGATGGGTGACATTCAAGCACACCTGCTCACGCCACAATGAGTATTCAGCAGTTTTAATCAAAAGTGCATGTCCCTATGCCCCACCCTCCCTAATTGTCAGATCTCACCCATGACATTTGTTGTTGTTGTTGTTTCCCTGGATGAAAAATGTCCTCAAAGGAAAATACTTCGCCTATGTGAAGAAGGTGAAACAAAAAAATGGCAGAAGCACTAAAAGGCATAAAAATCAATGAGTTCAAAAACTGTTTTGAGTAGTGGGAAAAAAGTCTCACTAGGTGTATGGCATCAAATGGAGAGTGTCTTGAAGGTGACTGAAGTTTAAACGTAAGAATACATACACAATTTTTTATAAATAAACTCCAGGATGTTTTGGGTCTCCCCTCAGCACTGGTGTAGCCATCAAGTTTCATACTAAAAGGAACTCAGGTTGGCAAGTAGTTGATATTTAATGTTAAATTATATAAAAATAAAACCAGATAGCTTTTTCCTCAACTGAGCCCACCTGCAGGCAGCGAGGAGGGGCGGTGTGATGTGCAGTGGAATCGCCATGCAGCGCTGTGCAGAGGTGCTCCTCTGAGGCGGCAGCCTTGCCTTCCAGGCTGGATGGAACTCGAAGCACTTCTGCATTCACTGAAGGGGAGCCAGTGTTTGTCCCTGTCACTCAGCGAGAGGAAGAAAGCATTGATGCTTGTTTTCCCATCATATTATTCAGCCAAGTGCCTAGCACGGAGCCCTGTACTCCCAGTTGTTAAGGGATTGAGCAGCCCATTCTCTTCCTGAATGTACATTTGCCTGTGGAGCCAAACTGTAAACACAGGATGGGTTGTGAGCATGAAATCGGCCCAGCTGGCATCATCACATTTCTACAGGGTAGGAGGAGCCCTACTCTATTTTCTAATAAATTACCTAACAAAGAAATGAATGGACACACCAGTCCATCTGGAGTTAATTTTAGTGTATTGTACATTGGTTTCAGTTCATCTTTTTCACAGTGTTTAATCAAGTTGTCATCATTTTCTTCATTTAATGTTTTTCTCTTCGGTAATTCTGAAAAATTGCTGATATTGTGGAAATAGGTGGGTCGGTTTCTGAGCTTTGATTAATATTACTCTGTGGTATATTCTAATAACTGATTACTTCATATTGATTTTCTCTATTGATTTTGTTTTGTAATACATTTACTCTTGGCCCATTTGTTTTGACAAAATAATTTTAGAATAATTGTGTTAGCTATTTTGTTTCTTTTTTATTTTATTAAATGTATTGAGGTGACATTGGTTGATGAGATTACATAGGTTTCTTGTTGTGCTATTTTAAAAAGCTCGTGGAATGTTGGTATTAAAAGTTGTAAACAAAATGTCCAAATTATGTGTTTTTCATCATGTTGAAAATAAAGTGATTAACTTGACCCTTGCATGGGCAATTGAATGATGGTATTTGGAAAACAGAGTGTGGCTCTATAGGAAAGCAATAAGTTGTCAAGGCGAAGAGTCATGAATGTAAGATGTACACTTGTATCTACATTCTAAGTAAGCTGGACAATTCAAACCTAGTAGAAGGTTTTACTGCCTCTGTTTTTAATTGAAAAGGACAGACTCAGAGTAGAGGATAGAATGATGATTGTTTAGTGCTACAGTGATACCTTGATTTCATTCATCAGTTTTTGTTTGTACATCACAACACAATCTTTGGAAGAACACATTTTCACCTAGTGTTGAAAAATATGGATTCAGTGGTCAGAAAGCCTGGGTCTGAATCAAATTTTCTATTTGCCGGACTTCTGTTTATTCCAAATGGATGATAACTCATATATATAGTTGAATATGAAACCATTTCCATAATACAAGCAATTTTTCAGAATTGCTTTTGAAGTTATTTAGATATAAAACTTCAACAGTACCTGGCCAGTGATACTACTTCTATTAAAGAGATTTTGAGCTAGAAAGGCACTTTTTGGTTTGACAGAGGCCCATTTACCTACATTTCCTTTTTCCCCAAATGGAAAGTCTACCCTGTACTCGTTTGGATGGGCAACCTGGCCCAGTGAGGCTGCACTCTCATACTTGGCCTTCACCGTTATCAAGGAAATGCTTCTGAGCTTTGTAACTGACTTATTTATTGTTGCATTCTGGCAGCCATCCCCTGGCCCTCTGGTGAAAATAGCTGGATTTCATTAAAATTCAATCTCTCTTGATACCATCTCTGCTGGGTATTAGAGGGGACTGCAACCAACAGAGCTTCAGCGGCCTGATTCAGAAGAGATTTGAGCTGGAATTTTCTAAGCGCTCTAAAATTACCATTTCTCTCCACATTTACCGACCTCCTTGTGCTCCCCACCCTCCTTCTGCTGTCCCCACAGTGCAGGACCTCAGCCAAGTCTCCCAAGGCTTTTCCAGGCTGGACACTGAGATGAATCTTGCTTCATATTTCAGGTGCGTGTTCCCTCCTGTCGGCCGTCCTCAGTCCTGGCTCCCGGGTGCCCTGCATGAGTGACGCCTTGGCTTGCCATGGACCCTGGCCCTGCCCTGGCCTGGCTCCTGCTCCTGAGCCTGCTGGCTGATTGTCTGAAAGCGGCACAGTCCCGAGACTTCACAGTGAAAGACATTGTCTACCTCCACCCTTCAAGTAAGCCTCTGTTCTCTTTGCTGTAGAAATGTCCCCTGACTTCAAATAAAGCATGAGTTGAAAATGACCAGGAGAAAAGACATTGTTGTTTCAGTGCAGGTGATTTGATTGGGGGGTGCAGGTGCTACCACAGATGCCATATGTTTTACCATCACCTTTTTTATAGGGTGTTTGTTTTTTATTTAGGGCAAATTATTAGGCTTGTTTGCTATGTCCCCTGTACCATTGCTCTAATTGTGAGCACCCTTCCCTTTGATTCATGCCGGCCTCAGTCAGTCAGTCATCCAAGTGAGTCTCCACGTCCCAGGAGGCGTGTGTGTGTGTACAAGATCAGTCCTTTATAGGGAAGATAATAGCTGGTCTTCCTGTCTGTGCCTCTCCTTCTCACTTTCAGCATAATTATCTTCCATAGCTTCCTGCTCCTTATCCCGTTTGGCTTCCTGTGTTAAGAATTCTCTGGGGAGTGCGTAGTGATGCACATCACGGTCCTTCCCTTGAGTGGCTGGCAGTGTAGGTGGCTGGGCCTGTACCTGTGGCGTCTGGCTTTTAGCAAGAACTTCAGGCGCTTCTACTGCTCATATTCTAAGGACCACACTTGGATCACACAGCCCTTTCCCTTCCTCCTTTTGCCTCCATTTCTGCATTTGTCTCCTCTCTTTCAGTTTTGTTTGGGTCCTCTTCCGGATTGCCCCACTGTGGTGGTGAGAGCTGGGTATCTTGGGTATTTTTTCACCTTTGGCATTTGCCCTGCAGTGCACTCCTCTTTTGAAATGATTCCATTTCATCAACATTTTTGATACTTCCTGTGTGTCGGTGTTGTATTAGACAAGGAAGGTATAAAGGCAAATAAAACTTTGTCCTTACTCTTGAGGATATTAGAACCTGCAAAATGGAAGACTCCTGTCATATCACGCAGATAGACTGTTTAACCTCTGTGGGGTCTGGTTTAGGGGACAGGAAGGCTGGGAAATTCCCAGAGGCAGTCCCACCAGCCTGACTGTGGGTGAGTACCTAGCTCAGTCACTGCATCGCCTTCTGACTTGAAATGAATGCGCCAACTTGGGGAAGGTTCATTCAAAGAATGCGTACACAGCACTTAGCACTGAATGCGAGCCATAGCAAATGCTCAATAAATGTTAGGGGGATCTTTTTAAATGTTAACTTCCACATTTCTAACATGGGTAAAATAATACACAACGTGTCACATTATTTTGTGGACTAGAAATAATATCTGTAAAGTATTGGGCACACACGTAATAGGCAATCGGAGACCTGCTCCTTATGCTGTTGTTATCATTGGCTTAGAAGGTAAACTGAGGATGCTGAAAATACTTTACTGTAATTTTTGAATACCAAATATGCTTTTGACAAGCAGCAAAGAATTTCTTTAGATTAATTGCTGCTGTACTCCTTCACTAGCATAGTCCGGTACCTGCTGGTGAATTGTATCGGAAGCTTATCTGGCTGCCTGTTATTGCAGGGTTGTTTATTTCAGTCAAATTCCTGAAAAGAAGGTATTTTGATACTTGCTTTGTTTTCTACGATTACATTTTTTCACCCTCCAAACAGCATGCGCCCCTCCTCTTTTTTTTTTTTCTTTCCTAAATTAGACTTGGTGATTTCAGTCTCTTAGGTTTGATTGTCAGGATTTTCAGCTTCCGGGAGATTCTTGGACTACTTCAGTGACAGACTCAGAAGTCACAGGGCCACAGAATAGGTCTACATGTGGCTTTCTCTGAGGCTGTGTTGGACACAGGATGGGAAGGAAAACTGAGGGGACTGGGAACATAAGTAAAACACACACACACACACACACACACACACACGCACACAGTGCTTTTGCCTCACCAGTATGGTGAGTCCATGCCCAGCTTAGTGGGCCTTTATTTGGGAAGTTTATTTCAGAACGAGACCCTTGAAGGTGAGTTCTGCTTGTGTGACCTATGCTAATTAAATAGAGCCATATCTTAATTTAAAAAAACTCACCATATAGAAGAATTGGCTGAGTTTTCTGATGGGATTTTGAAATGTGGAGATGGATAGAAGAAGCCGTTCCTAAGCTAGATTGCATGTAGGCAATCCACCAGCAGGTTTGGGCGGAGTTCTACTTGGAGTCTCTGTACTGGGTCATGGGGAGTAAAGTTCTTGCTGGATTGAAGTCGCCCTCAATGGGTCCCACTTGGCTAGAATGTTGTTTACTCTGCCCACTTTACAGCAGACTTAACTTCACATTTCTGTGCACTGCTTCAGCAGTTTCTGCTGGGTGCTTTCTTGTTTTAATGCTTCAAGTTTTTCAGTGGTCATGGTCCTCTGCCCTGAGCAGCACCTGCTAGACCATGTTTAGATGGAGCAATCTCTCTACAAATAAGCAGGTTTCTGTAGACTAGACTATAAAAATATATGGGGGAAGGGTGGAGTTACAATATTTTGATCATCTTGAATTATTAATCTAATTACCTCACTATGCAGATGAAGGCACAAACGGCTTTTTGGGGGTCAGTGAGTGAGCCATATCCAATTCATGTTAGACACAGCTGGGAACCTGCCCAGGGAGAACTTGCAGGGATGCTGGTGATGTGAGAAGACAGACAGGTTTACCGCACCAGACAAACAGAAACTCATTTTCACTCAGCCCCAAACAGCCCTCAGAGATAATAAGTGGGGTGACACTGGAACCCAGGTTGGGAAAGGTGAACCTCCCATGACTAATCTCCTTTACTCTCTAATTCCCTGATCTTTGAAATTTCTAAGCCCTTAAGAAAAAATAAACAAGGCTTTCAAATTTGAGACACTGTCCTCAATAACATTCTTTTTCATAATCTGTATATTTTTATGTGAAAAATGATGAATTCTTCCCAGCCCATGAGTGATATGAAAGTCTGATAAATCTTTTATTTTTTAACTTAATTTTATATTTTTATTAAAAATATTTTATTAACTATTTTTAGAGAGAGGGGAAGGGAGAGAGGCAGACAGGGAGAGAGACATCAATGTATGGTTGCCTTTCACTTCCTCCAACTAGGGACCTGGCTGAAGACCTGGCTTGCAACCTGGTTACATGCCCTGTCTGTGAAATTGAACTGTGACCTTTGGGTTCGTAGGCCAGCACCTTATCCTTTGAGCCACCAGCCAGCCACCAGCTGATAAATCTTTTAAACAGGAGTTAGTGTTAAGAGAAATGGAGCTTCTTACTTGGTTATTACATGATATGACTTCAACCTGTTCTTGGTCTCCATTTCTTTCTTTCCTTGTACTATAAATAAATATTCCCTGAGATTTTCACTTTTCCTCTGGTTGCAGATTTGGAGTCTTTCCTGTGGACCAAAGTACTATATCCCTGCAGGGGGTTTGCTGATGCCTAGATAGAGAACCAACTAAATTTGTTCATAGTTCTATATATACAGCATAAGTTTTAGGGAGTAAGGGGACTATCTAGAAAGGTAGCAAGAAATACATTTCTATTAAAAATATGTCTGCACCCTGGCTGGTGGCACAGTGAATAAGGTGCCAGCCTGTGAACCCAAAGGTCCCTGGTTCAATTCCCAGTCAGGGGACATAACCAGGTTGCAAGCCAGGTCTCCAGCCAGGTCTGTGGCTGGAGGCAGGTGAAAGGCAACCATACATTGATGTTTCTTTCCTTCTCCGCCTCTCTCCCTTGTCCTCTTTCTAAAAATAATAAATAAAATATATTTTTTTTAATGTCTGCATAATTAAAATTGTACTGACAATGTTTTGTAGCTAGCCAAGCGTTCCCAGGGGTAGGTCAATTTATTAGATTTCTAAAAATTTTCTGTTTGCTTCTAGTTTCAAAAAAACAATGGACATTAAATTTGACAAGAATAAAAACAAGTTTGGTTTCATTACACAGAAGAATGCATTTTAAAACAAGATTCTCCTCCCACCATAGTTTTAGTAACTGAAGTTCTTTGTCCAGGCAAAAGTTTCAAAAGATGGAAACAAAGACGAAATCTTTTCTGATGCTTTGCTAATGAATTATGGTCGGTTGAACTATGGCTGACCATGAGAGTTAATGGACAGATTACGTTACAGGAAGTAACTGGGCACTTCGACGTTTCTTTTTTTTTTCTGTACAATCACCTTCTCTTGAGAGACCAAGGACTTAAGCCCTGAAATACAGAGTACTCAGCTTATTAACTCTGTGATCAAGAGCCAAATTAGATTCATTCACAGCTGAGGCCCCAACAGTTTGAAACTCTGCTTGCTCTGTAATGCTTTGAAGTAACCAAGAAAAAAATAGAACATCTCTTAGAAATCTCTTTCCAGTCCTTTTTAAAACGACTTATCAGATGCAGTATCAGTTAGCAAGTTACTGGACATAGTTGTTCAACTGTAGACCTTATTTTTGGCTAAATACTTCCAGAGGGAAGAATTACTTGGTATTGTGCTATAATTATCAATGTAAAGCTGAGTCTGTCTGCAGAGATTTGTCACTGAAAAGGGTTTGGTTGTTCACTGATCTGAGCTATCTGCTCAGATAGCTCAAGTTTCCATAAGCAAATATTAAGCGTATCATTGTTGAGAATGCACATGGATATGAAGTTGTAGATTTAAAAATAAAACTCACTGAAAATGAGATCATTTGGTTGTCAGTGATACATGCTGATAAGCACATCCAGAGATAAAATGTAGCTTCATTATGCTACTTTTGTGTTTTAGTTTGTATTCCTGTTTAAATTTTGATATATTTTGAGTAAATTTCAGAGTCCAGTCCAACTTGTGTAAGAAATGACAGGGTTTAATTTAACATGTCACTAGTACTGCAAAGGATAATATTGAAGAGTCTATTAAATAATCCAAATTTGAAAACACTATAATTCATTAGGGCTAGGCTTATTTGTTGAATGGCTGGATTGTCAATCTTCATTCAGAGTTCTTAATTTATCTCTCTGATGGGAAAGTTTCCAGGAATAATTAAGCCGACATTCCAGCTAAAAGTTTTAATGGCTACAGTGACAGACAGATAAAATTGGCTATTCTAGTGAATTAATCATGCAAGTTGAAGTGCTATGGCTAGCTTGTAGTCATGAACTTTGGTGTATATTATCATTTTTTTGACAAATGCTATTCTTTAATCAATAGTTTGGATCATTTTTTAAAAAGTCCCACTCCGATAATTCTTCAAAAGTTACAAATTAGACTCTTTCAACTTATATATGACCCACCTATCTAGGTAATGGGATGTTGAGGTATTAAAATTATTCATGTATAGTTTTATAAAATAGTTTACTTCTGTTTTATTATGATTGTGCATAAGGAGATGATGTTTCCTCCTAGTGAAATTCCTTCATTGGGAATCAAATGGTTGGATGTTGAATTTGCTTTTCATCCCCATTTTCTAAGCTGATCCATGTATGCACTATCATTCTGTCTATGAATTCGAGTTATCAGTTACTTGGAGGAACATAGAACTCTCACATGGGCCTATAAAAATGTCCAGCTACCTGTCTTTTTCAAAAGACAGCTTATTACTTTTGAACTTGCTATTTTCAGAGTCAGCTCTGTGGACTACCGCAAGTAAGTGCAAGGATGGGCAGCTTCTCTAGGCAAGGTGAAAATCAAAGTTATATCTGGCCCATCATTCTGGCCTTAAGCTGCTGCCTCCTCCTTCATTTATTTTTGATAACACACTTAATTGGTTCCATGCAGGCAAAGCAATTTACCGTGAGATGATTATTTCCACCAATGTGATAGGCAGGCTTAGCCATCTGCAAGAGAGAACAGTTGGCTTCTGCAGATGAAGTGTTTGAGTGTTTGCAGCTTTCACAGAGGCCAGGTAATTTTACAAATTAAACACACGTGCGTTCACAAGCCCAGTTTACGAAAGGCAAAACTCGAAGCAGCAAAGCAAGCAAATGATTAGAACTAAGCAGCAAGTATGAGCACATCAGTAGATCGGACGGAGGTAACCTGGCCTGACATTCCTTGCGGGTCCTCGTCCTTAAATGCTAATGGTGTCCTGGCAACTCTGCGGAAAGTGACCCTCATGGCCCCTCCCTGCCTGAACATAAGTGCGAGGCAGCAAACATGAGTACCTGGAGGGCAGTTTCTCCAGAAGGCAGGAAGAGGCAACTCGGAGGTAAGGAGAGGAGGGGCTGGAGCTAGGATCCTATAGTGCGTCGGTGTCCCCAGGTGCCCCCAGCGTGCTGCCCCAGAGACATGTGACGTGGGCCTGAGAGGTCCCTTAGGAGGATCATCTCTGCATAAGCAGTGTATATTTTAGAGTGAAGACTTTTTTTCTTACAAGCTGCAAGGATTCTTAAACATGCCTGATCGGAGAAGATAAAAATATTAGATAGAACTAAAAAAACTGCCACCTCTGTAGGTACAAAATGGTCAACTATCAGGAAATACATATTTTAAAGATTTTATTCATTATTTTTAGTGAGAAGGGCATGGAAAAAGGAAGAAAGGGAGAGAAACAGCAATGTATGGTTGCTTTTCACCTGCCTCCAGCTATGGACATGACTAGAGACCTGGCTTGCAACCTGGTTATGTGCCCTGACTGGGAATCAAACCAGTGACCCATGGGTTTGCAGGCCGGCGCCTATCCACTAAACCATACCAGGGCTTAAATATCAGGAAATATTTTATGATTAAACCTAATATTAGCATTTACATGTTGACCTATCTACGTAAGTTGACACCTAAAACTAAATCATTGGAAATTCAGAGTGCTTTTTCTTTTTAATTGAAATATTTATTGAGATAATTGTAGATTCATAAGCAGCTGTAAAAAATAATACAGAAAGATTCCACGTACACTTTACCCAGGTACCCCCAGTGGAGGCATCTGGAAAAACTATAGACTAATATCACAGCCAGGTTATTGTCATTGATACGTCAGCCCATTGGCCTTATTCAGACTTCCTCAGTTTTACTTATATTCAGTTGTGTGTATGTGCATTGAGTTCTATGTAATTTCATCACACGTGTAGGTTTGTGTATTTCCAACCAAGTCAAGACTCTAAAGCGTTTCAGTAGTACAAGGATTCCTCCTGTTGGCCTCACTCCAAGCTCCCTCTGAACCTGTCCCTGCCACTCCTGCCCCTACTCTGGCAACCCCTTCTTTTCCCTCTGTCTCTATAATTTCTCATTTTAAAAATGTTACATATAATGTATAGTGCATGTTACATGTCATGTATAAGCTTTTTGGAATAGCTCCTTGGAAATTCATCTGAGTTGTTGAATCTATTGCTATTTCATTTTTAGTGCTGACTGGTAGCTCCTGGGGTGGACGTACCTCAGTTTGTTCAACCTTCGCCCACTGAAGGATGTCTGGGTTGCACCCCGTTTTAGTCTCTTACAAACAGAGTTACTGTGATTATTGGTGCACAAACTTTTATGTGAATGCAAGTTTTAATTTCTCAGAGATAAACGTCCAAGAGTGCAGTTGCTGAGTCACATGGTACTTGCATGTTTACTTTTAAAGACTCTACTAGGCTGTTTTGAGAATCCTTTTTAATAATTGAGTGTCTAACTTCACCAGGCAGGATTCTGTGCCCAGTTTTAAAAATTTACTTTCTTCTTGATCTTTTTTGTAGCCACACCATATCCTGGTGGATTTAAGTGTTTCACCTGCGAAAAGGCAGCAGACAATTATGAGTGCAACCGATGGGCTCCAGACATCTACTGTCCTCGAGGTAAACTCTCAGGAGATGGATTGGGGTCCCCAGAGCTCTCTGTGGATGAAGAGACCTGTTAACTCCATGCATGTATAGAAGATAGCATGCTTATAATCTCAATTGCTGCTCTTGTCTAAGGCTATTAGTTTAGTAGATTGCTTATACCACACCGATAACTTATCATCAAAGAGTCCTAAATGGATCCATAAGGTTGCCAGCTTTCTCATGAAGCTCCAGAAAAGGTGAGGGATACTTCACATGAGTGACACTCACCCCCAGACCCTGGCACATGAAGGACATGAAGAGAACAACCAGCCTATAATCCACTCTGTCCACTCTTTGAAGTATTAGTCTTGTACACTAACTTCCTTTTGTAAAGTATGAATCGATGTTCATATAAAGATTCCATTTATTACATATCTTGCCAGAGGCTTCTATCCTGAGACTGCATGAAAGCTAGAATTCTAAATGTCATCATTGCATAAATAGAAACTTGGAGCTTTCTAAACTGTGAAGTTCTCATTGAAGGATGAGATGGATGCCCAACTGAAGCATGAAATTTTGACCCAAGGGCCCATTTCAAAATCAGATAGATGTTTCATAGTCCTATTGCTTTTATTCTAGTGAATTAAAAAGATGGTTATATGTGGCTGCTGAGTCCCTTTTAATGGCCTAGTTTATTTTTGGAAGAGAGTCGATGCATGTGATGGGGTGATGATGAGGACAGGCATTTTATTAACAAAGATTTGCCCCAGTCCTCAAATGGGCTTCGCTTCTGATCTAATTCGGTTGCTAAAATGACTGAACACACCAACACCAAATGTACTATTTTTTAACATAATGCAAGCGTTCTCATATGCACCCCAGCAAAAGGCACGCTTTCTTATAGAGCACTGGGCACTGGGGGAGCCTGGAAACTGCAATGAAGAAATAGCATGTTGGGCCCCTAAGCCTCACCTAGCCTGCCCAGAAGTGGTAACTCCTGTGGGTCTTTTCACAATCACCAGAGCCTGTGCCCTGCCCAAACCAGTGGTTCCATCTCTGTATTTTCTTTTGAGGCCAGAATCTATCTTTCCAAAGTATAGATACCAAAAGCATCATTTACACAATTTCTCCTTTCCCGGTTTTCCCTTCCTACTTTTATCTTTTTGTCCTTAAATGTATAGGAATAAACAGAAAGTGCTGCCCTGAGGTTCACAGAACACAGGCCCTTTGGGGGTTTATGCAGTGGAAGATAGGAATCTGGGTTTCTTCTTTCAAGGAGCCTGCAGTTTAGCTGGCGAGATAAGATCGGAGCATATCACATGTCAAAAATAGCAGGACAAAGGCAAGTGCCAAATGAACTGCTGTGCGAGTTTAAGGCAAGAATATCTGTTTGAGGGCTGAGGTGGCCAGCGATAGCATCTATTGTGGGTTAGGAAGATGGCAGCAACCCTACAAGTGGGCGGTGGAGGCAGGAGATAGAAGAGGATGTCCCTTGTGGAAAGCCACTCAGAGCAAAGGTGTGGAGACAGGGTTCCCCGAGTGTGCTCAGGGGACAGGGAGAGGCCTGACCTGGGTGTAGCAACTAGTTCCTATCAGAGAATGTAGAAACAAATAGGGAGCCAGGTTATTTTTGTGGGAACTGAACATCAGGTAAGGAGTGGAGACTACTTGACCATCCCATCAACCATTTATCCTTTCCTCTGGGTTTTCTCCAGATTTTTTAAACAAAACATAACATCATTATTATTAGACTAAAAAATATAAAATGTGACTAACTACTAAAAAACTACTGGCTAACCCGAGATGTTTTTTTCCTGTTTATTATGAGTTGTTTGAGGCAACTATAGAAGGACTACCAATAGGATTGGTAAGGACAGCTATGGGAAAAATATACCAGCTTCCTGCAACATCCCTAATTTTTTGTTTGTTTACTTCATGGCATGTTTAACTACATGATGGCATGTAAAATAAGGATTTCATTATTACATGATATGAAAATAATGTGTTGAATGTGAAAAGAAAACATTGTATATTAGTATTTAATCTTATCTCAATGAGATAAGCCTGCATCCCAAACCGCTAATTTCAAGAATATTTTCAAGAATTTCAAGAACGTTTGAAAACTAAAACTCAGTCGCATGGATGATTTACAGAGAGACATATTGTACTTTAGTAACTGAGCTAAAGCGTTCTTACAATTTCAACAGACTGGTTGTGAATCATCATTTGGTCAAATAAACATCAAGAAAGCCTCTCCCTCACTAGAATCGCTGTGACAGGCCGTGGTGGCATCAGCCAGCCACTTCTAGCTAACTCAGGTTCCATGTCACTCTTAACTCCCAAAATGTGTACTATGTGACTGCTGCCTTCTCCACTACTTCGTTATTGCCTCTGGCACTTACAGATGCCTGATACCACACTCCCTCCATAGGCGTGAGAATTTGAGACACCCTGCATAGCTGATCACATCTCTTCACTTGCTAGACTTCTGCTTCGTGTTTAGTCCCTGAGCACTTCTTTGGCGATAACCTTAATTTCACCAACAGCTCATTATAAATCTGTGCCATGTTCTTGACTTTGTGAACCAGAATGGGAAAAGATTTTGAAATGATATCTTACAAGGGACCAGTTGAAAGAACTGGGAAAGGCTAAAACTTAAAAAAAAAAAAAAAAAAGGAAAACAGGAGTTGAATGTCACGTGCTCTCATCCATGGGTTCTTTTGCCTGTGACTTTCACCTGTGCTGCAAGATTAAAAGCTCCGGGAGAAAGAGGGGCCATCTAAGTGTTTAAGGATATCTGGAATTAAATGTCAAGCCAAAAACAGTTTTTAAAAAGGCTCGTTCTGTGGAGGCTACCTGAGGCACAAGGATTTAATGTTCCTTTCTTATTATGAAGTGCAGATGTCTCCCTCTAAGGCAAATTCTTCATTTGAAATGATTGCTGATATAAAATCAGACCAAGAGGAATCTTGAATTGGGAGGGACATGTGTCCTTTTGGTCCCAGCTTCTAGGCTGCTCACTGTCTTTCTGTGAAAGTGAAGAAAAACCTGGGCACGTCCTGTGATGACTCCCTATAGCCACTATCTAGAATAAGCAGGAAATAGAAGTGTGCCCCCCAGCTCCGCAGAAGACAGGCCCCCAGTTAATGCATTTTTAGGAAAGATTCTTTATTGCTGACTTTTTTCAGATAGAGCCCTGGCTAAGACAAACAACCTTTTGGTTTTACTTTACCCAAGGGTGGATTTTTTTTCTCTTTTAGCCAACCTGACACCCAGAATATAGCCCATTCTACGAGGTCTCTATTCTAGCTCTAAATCCCAGGGGGACCCTAGGCCTTGCATCTTTTATGGCTCCTCAATTAACATTGTCCAACTCATCCCAGGGGAGAGGATTCCCCTTGCTTTCTGGAGAGTTCATTTGTACATTTACAGAAGCTATTCATTATATGTTACTCAGCACTCTGGCTGCTGTGTAACAAGATGATGTTCAGATGATCTGTCTTGTCATATCGCTAAATGGAAGAAGTCTTAGACATCCTCCTCTTTACACAGTTAAAGTGTTTTTATTCAAGTTTAACATATATATCAGAAAGCAAATAGATCACAAGTGCAGAGCTCATTGACTTTTCACAAAATAAACACACTGTGTGTTTGCCATCCATGTGAAGCAGTTGAACCCCAGAAGGCCACTGGAGTCCCCCAGTTATTATACCTCACCTTCCAAAGGTAACACAATTGTGATGAACTGTCACTGAACTTTGTATAAATGGAATCATACAGAGTGTACACATTTTTTCCCCATACATTGTACATGTTTCTGTGAGCAGCAGAGCCATTCTTTCCCATGAACATATTGTCAATGATTATATGGATATACCAAATTTTTCATCTGCTCTACTGTTGACAGACATTTAGAGTGTTTCCAGTTTTTCGATATGATGAGCATTCTTGCACGTGTCTCTTGGTACACACATGTAACATTTCTACTAGGTCTGTCCCAGGAGGTGGGGTTCCTGGACATGCGGCATGTATGCCATGGCTCTGCTAGTTCCGCCTAGCAGTTTCCCAGGCTGGTGTACAGTTTCTGTGCTCCCCCAACAGCACTGTAAGTGCCAGCTGCCGCACGACCTTGCCGACATTCAGTATTGCTAGAAACAGAAGCTAGAAGTTAACGAAATGGCATTTTAAAAGTGCTGAAAGGAAATAACTGCCAACCTAGAATTCTACACGGAGACTGTCAGCCTCACTTCTCTGTATTTTCTTTTTCTCCTGGCTGCCCTTCTAGCTCCAGATTGCTGTTTGTGCCTCCCAATTCCCTTGAGACTGGCAAAATCTCTGCTCAGCTTCTCTGCCCCTCAGCAGGGCTTTCTGCTTGGCTCCCCAGCCTCTCTTCCTATGCAAGTGCCTCAAGGGGAGAACAGTTGAAAATGTCCGGCTCAAGTCAGTGCATTTTTCATTTCGCTGGTGCTTTTCAAACCCTGTCTGCCTCAGTAGCTCTCCTATGCTTTTACACAGATGTTGAGTGTTTTAATTTTATCCAACTGTTTTTGTTTTAATTTACTATTTTTGTTTTCGTTGTTGTTGTTAAAATGGTACTAACTAGTTCACTTCAGCTGGTACTATAATTTTCAGATTTATTATTTAATTTGAATTTCTCAAGCAATTTTTAAACCAAATGTTCTCCTATCAGCCTTCATGTTTTCCCCCGTTATATTCTGAGAGCATCTAGCCTACCCAGTTCACGGTGTTTTTGTCCAGGTATTTTTTGTTAACATAACTGCCTCAGATAGGAAGCATCCATTTGATGCTTTTGTCTTACCACTTTCATTTTAATGACTGACCACTGTAAAGTTCAATGTATCCACTCTAATCCAATGTATTGCTGAATGTTCTGCCCAATGCAATAGGCAATAAAAGGGCATAAAAGTCATATAGATTGACAAAGAAATAAAACTGTTATCTCAGATAACATGTAGAAAATCCTGACAACTCTAAAAAAATTCTAGAACTAATAAATAAGCTCATCAAGGTGACAAGACATTAAGATAAATTCACAAAACTCAATTGTATTTGTGTGTTTTATCAATTAATGAATGTGGTCATTGAAATTAAATATAACGCCATTTATAATTGTTCAAAAAATAAATACTTATAAGTAAATTAACAGGATATGTACAGGACATGTATGCTGAAAACTACAAATGCTAATAAAAGAAATCAAAGAAAAAACTAATAAATGGAGAGAGCATGTTCATGAGTTGAAAGACTTAAGATAATAAACATGTTAGTTCTCTCCAAACTGATATGTAGGTTTAACATGATTCCTGTCATAATCTTAGCAAGATTGTTTGTAGATACAGAAAAGATTTTTATACAATTTATAATTGAAAGGTAAGAAAGTAGAATATCTAAAACAACTTAATAAAAGAGGCTCCAAGTAAGAGGAGTTAATCTACTCTCTTTTCAAGATTTATCACATGCCAAAGTAATTAAGAGGGTAGTATTGGCTGAGTGGTGGGTGGAAACAAAAATTAATGGCACAGAATAGAGAATTCAGAAAGAGATCTTCAAAGATATGCCCAAGTTATTTTTGTTAAGGACACAAATGCAATGCAAAGGAGGAAAGATAGCCTTTTTTAGCAAATGGTGTTGGAGCAATTGGACATCCAACGGTGATCCGCCCCCTCCTCCAAAAGAGAGTCCTCAACCTAAGTCTAACACTTTTTACAAAAGTTAACTCAAAGTGAATCACAGACATAAATGTTCAGAAGAAAATCTTTGAGAATCTAGGAAGAGACAAAGAGTTCCTGGACTTGAGATAAAAAACACAATCCATAAAAGGAAAAATTGATAAATTGGATTCCATCAAAATGTACAACTTTTGTGCAGCATAAGACCCTGTTAAGAGAATGAAAAGACAAAGTACAAGCTGAGAAAAAAGTTTTCAGGTGACATATCTGACTAGTATCTAATCAATATAGGATTGTCAGATCTCAACAGAAAAATAAGTTAAGAAAAGGGCAAAAACCATGAAAAGAATCGTCACCAAAGAAAATAAACAGATGGCAAATAGGCACATGAGAAGATATTCAACATCATTAGTCCTTAGATGCTAATTAAGAACATGAGGTACCACTCTACACCTATCAGGGTGGCTGAAATTTTTTTTTCATGACACCACCACCGATGTACGAATGAGAAGATACTAGATCACTGATACAGCACTCGAGAACATGCAACTGCCATACATGCCAGCAATTCCACTTGTAAGCATTTATCTCAGAGAATTGAAAACTCGAATTTATGCAAAAACATCTACACAAATGTTGATAGCAGCTCTATTAATAATACCCCAACCTGGATATTGTTTCAATGGGTCAATGAACGGGTAAACCAATTTTGCTTCATCCATAGCATGGAATACTACTTAGCAATAAAAATTAAAGAACTGTTAATTAACTTTCCAAGTGAATTAGGTTGAGTGAACATGCTAAGTCCCAAAAGTTTATACTGTATGATTCCATTTGTATAACACACTTGAAGGGATGAAGTTACAGAAATGGATAGATTAGTTGTTGCCAAAGTTAAGGAGGCAGTGAAGACAGAAGGGGAGAGGATGTGAGTATAAAAAGTCAACATAAGGGTTCTTGTGGATATAGAATGTTCTGTATCTTGACTGCATCAATTCTGATTGGGATATTATAGTTTTGAAATATTTAACCATTCAGGGAAGACTGAATAAAGGGTACATGGGATCACTCTGTATTATTTCTTACAAATACATGCGAATCTGCACCTATCTCAAAATCTGAAGTTTAATTAAATACAAACAAAACCAATCAGTGGAAAAATATATGCTAATGTGCCAATGTTGAGAAACCCTGGGCTAGAAGAAAAGCCAGGCATACCAGGTAAGGGAGCTAAGGAAAGGCTGCCTGGTTGGAGGAAAATCAAGAAAGGTTTCGCAGAATTCATGTGTTTTTTGGTTTGAGCCTCAAAAAACAACAAGTTTCTAGGAGCAGGGGATAGGAAAAAGTTGTCGTGAAGAATGCTCGAAAGTTGTGTCATGGTGGCTCAAGATAGCTAGTAGGCAATGATGGGCACTTTGAGGCCTAGAACTAGGAGAACCTTGCGTAATAGTAAGTGCTGAGTTGCAGATGCCAGGCTCTGGATTGTAAGTGTAATTGATGCTTCTAGCAGGGAAGCCCACTTACTCCTGTACTCTTGACTCAGAGAGTGCAACAGATGTAGGCCAAGTAAACCCAGCAGTATGCAGTCAGGACTCCTTGACAGTTAGATGCCATTCGTGATTTTAAAGGTTTTTGTAGGCAGCAAGTGGCATGATTTAACCTTGGTTTCAGGAATCTATCTGGTGGGTGGTTGCCTGGCACCTGCATTAGAAAGGAGAGAAACCAGTGGCAAAGAAGGCAGGAAGTGAGTGAGATCGTGTCCTGGGGAAATGCAAAATGGAACAGAAAATATTAGATGGATACTGAAGATCTTTCAGAAGACTTTGAGACACCCAGCTTGGTGAGAGAAGTCTGAGCTGATTCTGATGTTTCTAGTGCAAGACGGAGGTGCCACATCTCTGGATGTCCTTCCCTGAAGTAGAAACACAGGAAGATAAACATCCAAGGAGGAGAAAGGTGATGTGGTGGGTTTGAGACATGAGAGGTGCAAGGTGCAAGGAAGGAGCTGCTGGTGATTTCTGGGAGAGAGTTAGAAATTTGGTTCTCCAGCCCAGGAGAAAGAATCAGACTGAAGGTTTGTCTTTAGAGGTTAGATGAGGTTGAATGAGAGGAGGCTCAAGAACTCAGCTTGGGTGAATATTGACACTCAGGTTAGAGGATGGTGGAAGTGGAGAGACCGGAGAGGCAGGAGAAAACCTAGGAGACAAAGTTCCCACTTCCAGGGTGGGGTGTCCACAGAGGAGATTATCCATTGCACAACATGGAAATGCAAAGAAATTCTACGGGACTAGACAGGGGAGAAGAACATCGAATTGAACAGTCCTTGCAGAGAGGGACCGGGAAGGAGCTGGGCAGGATGTAAAAGGGCTGTGCACTCCAACTGGGTGAGAGGTGCCACCTGTGCCACTAGTCTTTATTTCTCAATGTAAGTGATAATAAGAGTAAAGTGATTTTCCTCCCCTCACATTTTTTTGCACCAGGTGAACTGTTCTTTAGCATCACCTTCATAATTAAATGTTTGTAAAGAAACCAAGACTAGAGGAGCCACAGAGAATAACTGAGTGGTGAGGACTGTTTCCAGAGAGTTAGTCGCTTTTAATGTATCGTTTTAATTCAAATCATTTTAGGCATATTTTGTTTTGAAATAGTTTCTGCTATTGGAAACCACATATCAATGAGTAAATGGAAATTTACATTTTAACTTGGAATCTTTTAAGTTTCAGAGCTAGGTTAGGGAATTTGTGTGTATATATGTGTGAATTTCATGCAAATTTTATTTTGTGTCTTCCGATAATTGATTAAGCTTTCTTACTCAGTTCTGATTTGACTGGAATGCCTGTGAATCTCACAGTGAAAGACTTGTTTCACAACCTCTGGGAATACCATGCAGTGCAGAATATGAGATTTTTAGAGGCCCAAAGTAACTTGGTAGAAATTCAAATTCATCTTTTATCTTTTAGATAAAAGCCTTTGAAATCCTTTTAGTGTGAAGTTATCAGCAGGCTTGATTCTCATATAACCTCATTACTAACCCAAGGATTATTCAAAATGTGTGGAGAGCACTGCTCTGTGGCTGAAACTCCCGTTTTTATCAATTCTACAGGCTGGTGATAAGCCACACATGGTGCACCAGGTCCTGCTTGGGAAATCCTGCCTGCCTGCCTGTCCTACCCCCTTGGAGATCACAGTACAAGTTCAAGACCCTTGTATGCTGTGCACTAAAAATACCTGTTCCACTTTATTTGAGCATTTTCCAAACGTATTTAACCTCAAGAACCATTTTTCTACTTTAACAGTTAAAAAAAAACTCACCTAGGAGTTTTGTAAGATCAGAAGTGGAATGAATACTTTTAAGGGATCGATGGTACCCTGGCTGGTAGCACAGTGGATAAGGTGCCAGCCTGCGAACCCAATGGTGGCCAGTTCGGTTCCCCAGCCAGGGCACATAACCAGGTTGCAAGCCAGGTCTCCAGCCAGGTCTGTAGCTGGAGGCAGGTGAAAGGCAACCATACATTGATGTCTCTCTCTCCCTCTCTGCCTCTCTCCCTCCCCCTCTCTCTAAAAAATAATAAATAGAATCTTTTTTTGAAAAAAGGGATCGATGGTGTTTTCAATATATCTTTGTGTTATGGATTGGACTTGCTGAAGTGTGAGGAAAAACCCTTATCCACGTTCATCACTGATTATCCTCCCCTGAGAATGGCAAGAATCGGATTATTAGGAACTGGGCTTTTGTATATTTTCCTGAAAAAAAAAAAAAAGAAAAGAAAAAAGTTAATTAGTTGTTACCTCTACCTTCATTCAGTGGCATAAGCTTCCAGTAAATAAATGAAAGGAGTTTGTTATGGATATATAAGTATGAACAAAAGGTACTTATATCAGGCTCACCAATGGTATTCTAAGGCTTAGTTAAAACAAGATAATTCACTACTTGGGGGACACTTGTAATTTTCAAAACTGAAATCATGTCATGATTTACTTATTCCATAAATGTGTGATCTTATCTGCCGTGGTTTACATTGGGAGCAGTAAAAGTGCTGGCTGCGCTCCTGGTGGTCTGCAGGAACAGATGAGAGAGATAAGAGCATTCCCCTTTTTATTGCTTTCTTAGACATCTGAAGTGGGGGTGGGGGTGGGAAAGGTTTATGGTATCAGGGCCATAAATGACCAAGTCTGATACCAAGAAGAAGTAAACCAGTCAGTCCTCTCTGGAAGATGTGGTATATAGCTCAGGTCATGGCCTCCATATGTTCAAACCTGTCAAAAAAAAAGTCAGAGGAGGGCTGCCACCTTCTCTTCATCAGAAAAATGGTCACTCCAATTTTAAAATATTATGGTCTTTCAAGTTTGTTTCTTTTAAATGAGCTCATGAGTGACCTTACTGACCTCACTCTCTAGGACCCTGAGCAAGGTAGAGTCTGCCTTGTGACCTGATTCCAGCTGACAAGATTCTTGTCATCGTGCCATTTGCGGACAGCATTTGAGGGAGGGGGCGTGACACAGACTGGCCCATGTAACCCACTGAGAGTGACTGTGGTTGCTGCCCCTTAGCAAGGCTCTGTGGGAGGCTGCCCAGGCTCCTGACAGGCGTGGCATTTTGGAAGATGATTGCAGCCCCTACGTTTCCCCAATCCTGGGACTTGTCAGTGCAGTCTGTATGAGTCATTCTCAGAGCCTAAAATTATTCAGCTTGCTTTCTTCTCTGGACATTAGAGCTTTGGTTAAAAGCTGCCAAAAAGATGACAGAATGAGGGAGGGGGTCACTTTTTATGGCCTCATAAATAATCTTATAGAAGGTCATAATTCCATATTAGCCACTAAATATCCAAAATGTATAAAGTATGCAAAGTTAGGTCCAAGATATGGATGAAAAACAGCTTGGTGACATTTCTTAGGAATTATTCATTTTCTTTTTCAGGCTGCAAGTAGAACAGGAACATTCAACTAAATCCCTGGCTCAGAAAGCTGAACACTGCCTGGAGGACTTAAAAAATTACATTGACAGAGTCGTTTTTCTTTAGGCTTTAAATTACAAATAAAAAAGTCCTCCATGGAGTTTTGGAAGAATTCTCAAGGTTCTGGGCTCCTAAGACTTAGACCTCTAAAAACTCACATCATGTTTTTTTTTCCATCACCCTTCCTGGAAAGGTACTGAAATCATGCTAGACAGAAACAAGGTCCTTATATTTTGGTTCCTCCTTTGTGGGGTGAGGTGTCTTCTGTAATGAATCCTAAGATCCAGCTGTGCTCCTAGGCCAGCAGTTCTTTCTTTTGGATAGTTATTTGCTTCAGATATAGTGAATCTATTTTTAATCTTTCTGCGCTTGCTTTGGAAGAGCTGTTACACACACACACCAGCCTCTGTTAATAGTTTTTTATTTCTGTAAAGATCTTTTTACCTGCCGGACTTCAACTTCTTATCTTTTGACCCTGCGTTCTTTTAACTTGTTCACTCATCCATCTCCCTGAAAATTGCTGACTCTCACCTCCTAAGTCATCTCTCCAAACCTCTCCTCCCCTCAAAAAAAATATCCATTTAGTGGTAAAATGTGTTGAAAGGCATAGAGGAAAGCTACCAGGCCTTGGCTTATGGGGATTATGATGGACAGAAACCAATAGTCTTCAAAGGCCCTCCTCCTACAAAGAGTCCAGTGGGTCTCCAAGGACATCTTTGGGTTTGGACATGAACCCAACACAGTGTATATCCCCTGCGCTGTTAGATCTTTTTACCACTTACTATTGACACTCCTGTGGTTTCCCTTTCAGGCAGAGGGGGCTGACATTTTCTATATAATGAAAACATGTATTTTTGTTGTTGGCAGAGACCAGATACTGCTACACTCAGCACACGATGGAAGTCACAGGAAACAGCATCTCGGTCACCAAGCGCTGCGTGCCACTGGAAGAGTGCTTGTCCACCGGCTGCAGAGACTCCGAGCGTGAAGGCCACAAGGTCCGGGCACCAAAGAGAGTGACCGTTACAGCCTAGTCAGCCTTCCTCCACCTCTGACACCTGCCAGTGCTCATGAGCAAACTCTTATTTCACTTGTAGGCTGGCTTTCGACTGTCCTTACAGCATTATGGGAAGATGCTTCCTTTCCTGTTGGCTCTAAAAAATCTTTATACCAGGGTATAGGATAAATTATGTAAACACAATCCCAAGAGGGTGTTGAACATTATTGTAAGCCCTTTCCTCACTCAGAAGAAAGTAATAAAGCCACCAAAAGGAAGGGGATCAAGGGGCAGAGGATATCCTCATGGCAAAGCATTGTTGCAGGTGTCCCAACAGCTCATTCAGGGGAGGGTGGTTCAGACAATTTAGCTTTGATAACTTTCTGTCAAGCAGGGCTCATGTCTGTTGTGGGATGCTGACTGGGGGAAGGTATCCATTGGTTCCTGAGTCATTTCAGTAGGTGGTGAGAGAACCGTCTCCTTGCGGGTTTTGCTCCTCTGAAACTCCACCTGGTGCCTGGACTGAAGCACTCAGTTTCAGGGCAGCCTTGAAAGAGAACATGAAGAGTCAAAGAATGGTTCCCTGACTCGTGGTTGGAGGGAATGCCCCTGGCTCTCTTGCTGATCATCAGAGCTGGCTGCACCTATGAGCTTGCATATCAGGTCTTGGCCTTAATTTGGGGTCTACCCACTCCTCCCCATCAGGCTGCCTTCCTGGGGGTGGGGAGCTGCACCCACACTGACAGTCTGCAATGGTACTATTAGTGGGGGCTTCTTTTTCTCAAAAAGACAGACATCCAGTTTCCAAGAGACTTGTCAAATACACTAAGAAGTTAATTTTAAAGTTGTAGTCTGCCTACTTGCGAAATATGAAGATAAACCCAAGGGTTTTGCCTGACTCCCTAGCAAGCTGGGCTTGACTCTCAGGCATTTTTGTGGGTACTTTACCAAGGAGGAGGTTATGGGTAGAGAAGATACATTATATGCTCAGGTCACACAGCTACTAAGTGACAGAGACAGAATTCAAAACCACTTCTGAACCCTTAGTTTCTCTCCTCAACTTCATAATGTCTTCCTAGCCCATGCCAGCTATGCCCAGACTGAAATCTTTGCAGGATAATGACTAGGGTATCAGCCATTACAGTCTTCAGATGTTACTTTGTATGTCAATCACATGGGGGTATTATTGAAATGCTAAGTCTAGGGTGAGTTTGAGATTCCGCGTTTCTAATAAGCTCCCAGTTGCTGCTGGCGGGTACTTAGTGTAGCCACAGCCTGAAATAACTTTTTTTCAATACATCTTTGGGTTTTTATTTCTGCCTTCTGATCCATAAATAAAGCTGTATGAAGCAGGAATAATTACCTAAGTGAAAACCCAGGAGAATGGAGAGAATTATGCAGACAGTTCTAATGGAAGTAAATATCTGGATTGTTGCTGCTTCCCTTTCACTGTGAAAAATTAGCAAGTGAAAGTCTCCCACTTCACAGTTTCCTCAAGTAGTCAGGAGCTCTCTAAGAAAGGTAGGCTAAATATTCTTTGTAATCCCCACTTCAGAGAAGGAAGAGCCAAGACCTAGGAAATGTGTAAAATTGGAGTAACTACATGTTTGGATGTCAAAAGCAGAACCCGTGCCCCTTTAACTTTGTTGGGGGCTTCCATTTTGACCAGCTGAAGTTTCACCCCCAACCCTGGCCCTTAAATGCAGCCTTGCTGTTTCCTTAGCAGCACAGGTCATTGTCATATTAGTCCTACCGTGAGGGAGACAGTTCCTTCAAAAATCCCTGCCTGCCTCTGAGACCCGTCAGCTTCTCATCACCCTTCTTTTTCTCCTTTCTTCAGGTCTGCACTTCCTGTTGTGAAGGGAACATCTGTAACTTGCCACTCCCCAGAAATGAAACTGATGCGACATTTGCCACAACATCACCCATAAATCAGACCAATGGGCACCCCCACTGTGTGTCAGTGATAGTGTCCTGCTTGTGGGTGTGGTTGGGACTCACGTTATAGCAGCTCAAAGGCACGATGCATAGCCTCGATTTATGAGGATTGTGACAGCCCACAGTCATGCATGAGTCATTGGCCTGGCAACAGTTACACATGTGAAACCACGACATTAGAGGATGTCTTCCTGGTGTGGCAGTTCCATCTCCCATGAGGAATAAGCCTTTGCTTCAGGTGGTCATTTCTCCAAGACCTCATCAAAGCCAGCCTGCCCCCAACACAGACCAAGTCCCATGCCATAAGCCTTTGTTTTCACTCCTGCAGATAGTCCTGCATTTATCAAGACCTGGGTTCTTAATTTGGAATGCTTGCATGAGCCAGAGGAGGTCGTCTGCGATGCTAGGCCACAGGAATCATTGTGTGTGTTTCAGGAGAAAGTTAAAGGACCACTGGTTTAAATACAATCATGAATTCACTTACAGTTTTAGAATTTTAAAACTTTAATTGCAAAATGAACGATGGACCATTTTCTCAGAGATTCCTACTAAGTCCCTGGAGAAGTATTTAGCGATTTGTCCATTTTAATTTTTCTAACATTCCTTTCCCAGCGGGGTGGATCATAGTCCCGCTGCTCTGTGTGGGAGATGAAAAGGCAACCATGAAAGTTTGTTGTATGGGGGGCGGGGGGGGGGGAGGGAGGAGGATTTCCCCTAATTTAATGGAACTAACATTTTTAAAGAGGCTGTTTGTCTTTTCATATAATTGGTGAGAGTGGGCTTGATTGGCACCTGGTTCTGCTGTCCTGTACCTAGACCAATGGGTGTTCAAGGAGCCCCCCAAGAGGATGGGGTTATCTTCTCTAGTTCTATGCAGACATAGCTAATTTAGACAGAGAGGATTTTAGAATGAATGGGGGGAGAATGTGTGGAGGTTGAACCTAGTTCATTGTGAGGGTCCAGTGAGTGACTCAGCAAATCTTCCTTCATTGGCAATTCGTGCTGCCCAAGAACCCTACCTTTTTTTCCTCTTTCAAATCCCCAGTGACTTGAGGGGGAAGGATCTACATTAAATTCTCCAGAGATTAATAGGGAAAGAAGGCCTAATATCCTTGGGTGAGAAGTAGGGAGACCAGTGGGGTTGTGGTGAGACCAGTAAGGAGATCCAGTGGGTAGTTCTGATTTATTTTCAGCTGATTGCTGTTGAAGTAGACAGTATCAATTTCACCATCATTCATATGTTTTTGGCACTCCAAGTTACCTTTTTTCTTCTGTGTAAATCATTTATACAATATTTATTTTTGTATGGCATAACTAGAAACTAAAATATATTGTAAAAGATTCTGTATTCTGAACCAACAATCAAATCAGAATACTTATTTTTCAACAGCGGTAGAGCTTGTAATATATATGTGTTGAACATTATCTGTAATACTTGCACCAGTGTTGAAAACAGTTATTTATGTTGTAAGCAAGAGTAATATGTTGGCTTCAAGGTTTTGCTCCTGATTTCTCCAGTAGTGTGGTAGTGTGTCCCAGAAGTATTTGGGTGGTGACTGTCACTAGTCTGAGTTTCTCTGCAGGGTTATGGGGCATATTTGTCTAGAATTTGGTGGGGCCATTGCAGATGAAGAGGACAGTGTTGTCAGGGGCCATCTGCTCTACACAGGAAAACGTCTCTGGCGCATAAAATGAGACCTTCTCAGGGACCAAATATGAACTGATAGTGGTAACTCTGATACACAATAATCTAAATTGTATCAAAGGGCCTTAAATCAGAGTTGGGCAGTCTTATCAATAAGTTGCTTATAATTGGGGTAGGGAATTAGTGGGAGGGAAAGCAAGACGTTTATTCAGCACCTCTTATGTGCCAGGCACTATGCTAAGCACTTTACGTGAGTTAGGTCATCTAATTCCTACCAGAACCAAGTAAGTGAAATGACTAGAATTTACACTTGATAGATGAAGGTACCAAGGCTATAAGAATCTCAATGACATGAAGCCTTTTCCTTCTGATTTAGGTTATATGGGATTGAAGAGGAAGGGAAGGTGCAATTACCACCCCTGGGAAAACTTCCAGGCCTGACTTCATGGGAATTTAGCCATCTTACCATGTGGAGTTTGCCTAGGCCTGCCCCTGCAGGGTGCCCTTTTGCATGTATCCCCAGATGATTTTTCTTTATGGGGGTGAAAGTATGGTCTCCTTCATTCTGCTCACTAAAAGAGGAGGCAGGTTAATTAACATGTAAAGATGCTATAAGACAATGAGAATTTAATGTACATATCTACAACTACATTTTTGTGCATGGTCACTCTCTGCTGACACCTTCCAAGTACTGCATGAGATTTCAATAAGAGACGGTGTCCAAATGTTGGTTCTCAATGAGAAAATGGGTGCTCCAAAACCTCCCTGGCTGGGGTGCAGGGACCAGGCCCATGGTGGCATCATCAGCCACCCTGAGGGTCACTGCAAACTCTGAACAGAGGTGGCTGTGCACAGCCTGCGTCCCTGTCAGAATGGCTGGTGTTTTATTCTCTTGAAAGTGGTTTGTGTCCCATCCCCAGCCTCAAGGAGCCACAGAAGGGCTGTTCACATGGAAGGCCCAGGACTGGTCATCCAGCTGACTTTTCTACCACATTCAGCATTCCAGTAAATCTCACCATCGGCGATGGCGTGTAGTGCAAAGAGCCATGATGTGTATATGAACGTATGTGTCACTTATTTATTTTTAGACTCCGCAAAGCACTCATGTCAATATGGGATTAATGCCTAAATTTTGTAAATATTGTACATTTTGTAAATCAATGAATAAAAGTTTTAAGTATCTCTCCAGGCCCTTTCCGTGCAAGTGCACCCAGTATGATTCAGGCACCCAGTAAGTGCAAGGCATTGGGTTTAGCACCATAGGGAACCTCCTTCCAGGAGCTCTCCTTCTAGCTGAAGGACAAGGAATGTATGCATGAAAAGATAAGAGACAATTCAGTCATGCCAAGTGATTCATACAGACAGTAAATGCTGCAGAAACCTAGGAAAGAAAGATTACTAGACTTTTCAATCCAGTATGTGGTTTCTCCAAAACATACCTTCGTTAAGTCCTGAAATATAAAAAGATTGTATGTATGTGTATCACCTGACTTTTTTTAATTTTTAATTTTTAAATCTTATTCTATTCTTGGAGTGAATTATGGTAATGATCATACAATAGAAAGTATTTTCCTTTGATGGCCTCTTCTGAAACAAGAACAAATATTTGAATAGTATCAAAGTCATTTTCATCTATACAATGAATTTATTGTATTTTCCATAGTGAAATGATAGGCATTGAAAGTGACCTTAATTAACTCTAGCTTATTTGTGATTCCTGGTTATTCTCTAACACCCTATATTTTGCAATTTCCAGGACCCAAAGTTAAAGGTCTTCCATTAGGTTCTGGATCAGTGGCATGGTTGGAGCTCTAAAGCATCATATTTACATGAAGATAGCTCTTATCACTAACCTTTCAAAAGGACTCTGCATGATCAGTGGAAATGGTACCTTATGTAGATCATGATTTTAGAAAATCTGATTTGGAAAACAAAGGCTTACATGGTAACCCCATTTGGAGAGTTTAAAAGGATCCTTCACTTTATAAAGGCATCTTATATCTCTTTCCACTAACATGATTTTATTTACAAACAACAACCAGGTATAAAAAAACAGATGTGTCTCCTTGGCTACTCTACAGCAACTTTTATCAATAATACCTAAAGAGCTTCCTCAAATGTTTTTTGTGTTTTTTTTTTTTAAAGATTTTATTTATTTTTTTTTTTTCAGAGATAGGGGAAGGGAGAGAGGAAGAGAGGGAGAGAAATATCAGTGTATGGTTGCCTTTCACCTGCCTCTAGCTACAGACCTGGCTGGAGACCTGGCTTACAACCTGGTTATGTGCCCTGGCTAGGAATTGAACCAGCAATCTTTGAGTTCACAGGCTGGTGCCTTATCCACTGTGCCACTCAAATGTTTTTAATACATTACCTTTAATTTAACCTATTAGGAAGGAAGTATTGAAAATGTATTCTAATTGGGAGAACTTGACCTTGGAAACTCAACTGTTTTTCTAAGCTTGTATAGCATAGCAACCTGGGACAGGGCTAGGGCGCCACTATTACCCATGATGACTTTAGCCTGGAGCATTCTCTGGGAATCGACTGGAAAACAGGTGCTGACAGTTTTTAAATATAAAACTTTCCAACAAATTTGGTGTTACAAAATTAGTGCAGATTTCCAAAATGTCTTTCAAATCAAGCCTTCATTTTCAGCGCTTATGCTCTTTAGCTAATTTTAGATTCATGCTTTTCCCATTAACAAAGTACTATTGTCTTGCTATTTTAATTCCATTGCTGTTGTTGGAAGTGGATGGGGGAGGAATGAATTTATGTAACTCTATTTTAAGCTGACGAGAGACCTAAAACCAAGAGGCTGAGAAATGATTTGTAAGGGAGCATTTGCTATTCCCCTAATAGCAACCCCCAATTCTTGAGGATGCTTGTATTTTGAAATCACTTTGATATTCATTGGTTTAGCTGATCAATAGGACTCCATTTACTCTCCATTTACTCCAATAGCTCTCACAGCCAACTAAAGCTTTGGAGAGGTTAAGGGGTTGGGGGGCCTCTGGTAGTTTCACAATGACTTTGACAACTGATCCAGAACTCTTTGTTCCCACACAGCTGTCATAATGATGACATAAAATGGCTCCCCATTCTCTGGAGAAGGCTTTTACTAAAAAGCCATTTCCCAGGTTACAAAATTAGAGGTAAGTGGGACCTTAGAAAACATTTATTGCACCCCCTCTATTTTATAGAGGAGGAAAAAGAAATCCAGGAAACTCAGACCATTTGTTTGAGCAAACCACATTGCTTGTGCTGAAGAAAAGATAAAACTCATCAACATTTCCCTCCTTAGACACTTGAAGTAATTAAGACAAGGGTAATGGAAAACAGTTTAGAGCTCTCCTCTCCCCTTCCTTCACACTCTGTGGGGCTGGCAGTAGCACCATGACCATCCACACAGGGCAGGGCAGAGAAGACATGGAAAAGGCAAATAAGAAAGCAAGCAAGCCAGATGGAAACATCGATCACTTGTCCTAACTTGAGAAGAAAAATATTCAGTGGAAATAATCATTTTCAGAATCATGTCCTAAGAAAGCAGAATGATGTATTTAAATTAGGGATGACTACTTAGAAATGGTTTTTTGGCAAGTCCGGTGTCAGAAACCAGCCTCAAAAGCTACATTTAGACCTGGAATTGAGGACCCCATTGAAGTCCTACTGAGGTGACAACGATCGTGTTGTCAGAGTGGGGAAAGTGTGTTTAAAAGGTAACTCTGTTGAGTTTAAACAAGATGAAAAAAATATCACCAGAATGTATCCATGATGCAAAAGAAAGTGCCAAATGTAAGTCATTTCCTCAATAAATCCACCTATCTCTGAGAATAATTCAAAATCAACTTACTGTCTGATCCCTATTCTCTCTACAGAGAAGCATGGCTGTTGGTGTCACATGGGGTCTGTAGCCAGAGTCTGAGCACACCCCACACCCCACACCCCATCTGCCTTCTGCCTGGTGTTCACTGGGCCATGGCTACCAGTCCAGTTTCAAGGCTTCTCACCAGCTTGGCTTTACTAAGCTCCACCCCAACCTCTCCCATCAATAAAACAGGCCTGATAAGCCACTAAGAGCCACATCCCCAATGGCACATGAAGACAGATGTTTTTGAGGAGAGGGATCATGCTTAAGGTGTTTTGCATCAAGGTGTTTTGGGGACAAAGGTGCTGAGTAGACCTCAGTGGTCAGGAAGAACACACGTGGGCTCATGATTCATGCAACCTGGCTTGGCCTTGAATGTGTCAGAACTTGGTGTCTCCCCACCTTGAAGTCTTTCTACACATTCACAGGGTTGGGCCCTTCCCTGACTTTATTACCATATTTAATTAATTAATGACCCTGTGTATGTTTTGCCACTGACCTAAATACTAAGTGTCCTGTGTAGAGGTGCACCCTTCTTAATGCAAGACAGCTCAAGACCAACACAAAATGTGCGTTCCAGACCTCCCTGAAACTCTTTCTTCAAAGTTAAATTATCTAAAGAGCTGAAAGGTCTACTGGCCCTCCTAGGGTGGAGGGAAGGGGGTCCTGTGTACAGGAGGAATTAACCTCACCCGTGACACTGCAGGGGTACAGAGAGAGCATCTAGGTTAGGGTTGAACATGTTAAGAACAGCCAATATGAATATCTAGTCAAATTAGCTATCTCGTTGCCATCTTCATTTTATGGGAGGGGGACCATGAAGGTCTCTCTGCTTACCTGCCTCAGGTGTGTCAAGCTACTCAGGTAGCCTGATTTGCACGGGGATCCTCAGGTTCCCCATTCAGTGAACAGGGCACCAATGAGGTGGGCAAACATGGCCTTAAATTCACAGAAGACAAGAACTCACCCTTTGGGACACAGAGGTAAACAAGTGACTCAGGCTAGGAATATGCCTTTTGAGCAAGACTGTGGACACTTTCACTTTGATAGTTTCAGCCTAGCATCTGAGGCTTTTTTCCTGGTATTTGACCCAAAGGGAATGATATCACTGAAAGAACAGGACAAACTTTGAAAGGCCTAAGAAAGCAGGCTGCAGGAAAGATTGTAGATCACTGTGGATAACACACTAGTCCCAATACAGGGGCCATGGAGGAAGACTTAGTAACGAAGAAGCTGAAGGGAAAAGCCCAGGGTGCACCAGCTGCTGCCCCATCAGCTGGAGAACAACGAAAGCCCTGCAGGGAGGGCAAAGGTGGGTCACAGGTTGGAGTTTTGGTAAACAAGCTAGGCAAGGATTTAAGGCAAAAATTATTGAGCCTAGCAAAACTTTCACAAAAAAGAAGGTGCAAGAGCCTGTTGAAACTCAAACATGCGCAAAAAAAATTAAATTTCTTAGACCTGCTGGAAGCAGGAATGTCTGGTAGTACTTTCCTCAAGAGCATGGAGTTGAGGGAAGCAAATACTTGTGTCCTGATTCAGCACCTTCAGTCCGAGATCTCAGCTCTGCTATCCTGAGACTAGAGCCAGTGCATCCACATCTCGGGGAGTCCCAGTTCATTAGTTCATTAGTAAACTTTTCTTGCCCCAGGTGACTCAAATGGGCAGCCATTAGCCAACAGACAAGAAATGCTAAACCTCTATCAGGGATGATCAATAAAGATCGCAGAAACAAACTTAGTGAAGACCAATCTATCATAGCCTGCCCCATAGGCACCAGACAGCCAAGACATAGTCAGCTACAACTAAATAAGCCTGACCTCATAGCTTTCCTAAAATTTAATGTCCATGACTCTTAGATGTTCACCCCCTCCCTACTAGCTACCTCTTCTTGCTAGTCAAACACCTGCTCATTTTTCATATCTTGGATTAAACGCATTTTCCCTGGGGAGTCTTCAATCTCTCAAGTAAAGTGAGCCCTCCTTCTATTAACTGCTATAAACTCTAAACTTCTCCCTCATGACACTTTACTCACTTACAATTATTTAATTAGTCATTATTATGACTCTCCATTACACTGCAAGCTCCACAAAGATGAATAATATCTCCCTTTTATTCTCTGCTCTACTCCAAATATGTAGTACACAAAGGACACGGAACAGACATTTATTAATACATCAGAACAAACTGCTCTAACTGGACCTTATGTATATAATATTCCCCGTGAATGCAATGCCCCACCAGAAGAACAATCTTGGCCAAGATTTTGCATAGGAGTTGGAGGGCCATTCACCATGAGCTGTTCTTGTCCCATGATGGTACTATCATAGCCCAAAAGGAAGAAGTAATTTGCTTAAACTTGGTTACCGAGCAACAGATCTAAGAAGTAGGCTGGGGGTATTGGAGATGTTTATTTCCCTCCAGTGCAAAGATCTTGATCAAGAGATCCTTGCTTTACCAAAACTGGCCTATAAGGCACCTCAGTCCTCAGCTGCCACCAACAATATGCTTTATCAGAGTGCCTTGAACTTGGAAATTGCAGGCACTCAGGGCTGGAGGACTTCACAAAGTACTTAGTCCAATCCTTTCAATTCCACTGTCCTCAAAATTCCAACTTTTCTCCACAGACAGTGCTCCTCCTACTTCACATGGAAGTAAAAATAGCCAATAGAGAACACCTTAGCTGACTACCACCAAACTGCATTTGCTTCCATCTGTCTAGATGCTCTCTCTGTACCCCTGCGGTGTCATGGGTGAGGTTAATCCCTCCTGTACACAGGACCCCCTTCCCTCTACCCTCCCCACTCCCACACCTTCAGCTTCTTCCACTGCATCTCTCCCACCTGCATTCAAATATCATAAAAGCAAAACTAGCAAAATCTGCCTGGTCCCCACTCCTTCTTCATTGAGCCTCCTTTCTCTTTACTACTCTCGTAAGCCAGGCTTCCTGAAAGAGAGCTCTGTGTATTGTCTCCATTTCTTCACCATCCTTTCACTCCTCACCCACTCAGCCTGTCCTCTGACCCTGAAGCAAACCCACTAATGAAGGACAAGGAGCTCAGCCCAGTGTCACTTCTCAGTTCTCTTCTCTTTTAACTTCTCAGCATCCTTCAAAACTTCCACTGCTCTCTCCCAGAGGAATCACTTCACTCAGCTTCCCTGAACCACCCTCTCCCAGGAATGTTTCTATTGTTCAGTGTTTTCGGAATCTCCTTTGATGGCTGATCCTTCTCTATAGAAATTTAAATAAACCAGAGCTCCTCAAGATTTGCCACCAAGTCTCCTTATTCCACAAACTCTCCTAGGTGAGTTTCCTATGCCCATTATTTAAATTTCTAGCCATTTTCAGTGGATGCCAAATATATTTCTTCTCCTCAGACTACTCCTGTGAATTCTAGAATGCTTCCCGCAAATTACCTTCCCAACATATTATCTGTGGGTCACCTCAGCCTTGAAAGCAAACCAAATCAGGCATCATCTACTCTGAAGCTCACCTCCCTCCAGGGCTTCCATCTCGGGAGCAGCGCTGACACCATCCAGTTGTGCAGTCCCAGAACCTGGGGGCATTCTTGAAACTCCATCTCCTTCACCATTCAGATCTTCCCACGACCAAGCCCTATTTATTCTATTTCTCCCAGATCTGTTTGTTCCCCTCCATGTCCACCTTCACCTTTCTGGCCTAAACTACGATCATGTTCCCTAGCATCTTAATTGGTCTTTCCCATCCTTTCTTGCCTCATTTTAATTCATTTTTCACAGCCAGAAATAGTTTTAAATATATAAATTGGATTATGTCACTCATCTGCTCAATACCCCAAAGGTTTCACATGTTTATGGGGTAGGGAGGCAAAGTCCTGCCCATGGCCTAGAAAGTGCTGGTCATAACCTACCCCCGCTTCACGCCTACCACTCTCCTTCTGACTCAGCTCCAGCCACCCCGCCCTTCTTTTAATTCTTGGAGCCATTTGCTCCCTCCAGGCTCAGCCCTTTGCAGTATTCTCTCTCCTGCCAGATGTTTGCTTCACCCCTGCTCACCTTTGACCTGGTTACCCCTTTTTTATCTCAAATCTCAACTCATATATCACTTCCTCACAAACACCTTCCATAAACCCCTAGAGTAGATCAAGTCCCTTGTTTTTCACACTTGTGGAACCCTGAACTTTTATAGTGCTTTTCAGTATGTGCACGTGTAACATCAGTGCCTGTTTATTTCCCCTGCATGGGACAGGGACAACTGTTTGTTCATCACTTGTTATGGCGCCGTGAGGTACCAACCAGATCTCCCTTCAGGCATGAAGGGCATATCCTCAACTTCTGGGAGAACTGCCACCCACTGTCCTTCACCACCAGTCCTCCTCATGATCTGATGGGGCTGAAGAGAGTTGCCTCAACCAAGGTCATGTCCACTTCCCAGGGCAGCCTGCACCTAGTCATTGAACAAAAGGGAGGACATAAAGGGCTAGCCTCCTCACCCCGACATGGGATACCTTCAAAGGCATATTCTCAATGTCACGGGGGATTGGCTGTGGCTTCTCTGAGACTTCGTTGCAGCCCACTTTCTCCTCTGCCTAAACCTGCATTCACCATATCGCTTACATGCGTGTTGATACTCAAAGCAAGCCCTAATTACTCTCTTGCACACTGATCTCCATTTTAGAGTCCGCTTCCCAGGAACCCTAACCTCCAGCACTACTATATTCTCAGTACTGAGCACAGAGCCTGGAGCCCAGTAAGTGCTGAATAAGCATTTGTTTAATAACTACATAAAGCAATGAAAAAAGATTAAAGGGAAATCTCAGTGCATCACAACTGGCTAGTTGCAGAATGAAAGTTAAAAGCAAGGTTTCCTTTCTATTAGTTCTGGCCTGGTACATTTCACATGCTCAATTTGTGTACCTCCCCTACCCAGAAGACGCACTGTGTGGAGTCTGCCCTGCCCGGAGGAAGTCCAGCATGTCCCACACATGACTGATGGTAATCCAGACACTGTGGTAGAAAAGATGCTACCTCTTCTTTTTTCCTCAGCCCTGAATGTGGATTGGAAGACTCAACATTGGTGTGTTAGTAAGGAGTCTCCTGAGAAAGCTGGACCAGTAAGTAGGATGTGGATTTATGGAGAAAGGTTGCAGGAACTGAAAAGTCTGAAATTCACAGGGATAGCTAGCAGACTGGGAATTCCTGAAAGTCCAATGTGCAGTCAGAAGGCAGCATGAGGCAGAATTTCTTCCTTCACATGGACCCATAGTTTTTTCTCAACTGATTGGATGAGGCCCATCCGTGTTATAAAGGATGATCTGTTCTACTCAAAGTCAACTATTTTAAATATTAACCGTATCTCAAAATATCTTCACAGCAACATGCAGACTTGATGCTTGACCGAACAGCTGGGCACCACTACCTAATCAAGTTGACATAGAAAATTAACCATTGCAATTGGTAATTTGTCGGTTCTATTCAAACTGATCTATAGATTCTTTTCAATCCCAAGAAGGCTTTTAAAAAATTTAACAGGGTGATTCTGAAATTCATATGTAAGTGCAAAGGAACTAGAATAGTGGAAACAACTTTGGAAAAGAATATCGGAGTTGGAGGATTCATAACTTTCTGATTTTAAGCGTTACTAGGAAGCCATGATAATCAAGACAGTGTGGTATTAATGAAAGGCTAAACACATAGATCAATGAACCAGACTGTACTACAGAAATCAATTCACATAAATTGGTCAATAGATTTTTTAAAATGTGCAAAGGCACTTCGGTGAAGAAAAGGTAGTCTTTTCATCAAATGGTGCTTGAACGACTGGATCTCTATACGTGAAAATATAAACGTGTTCCATATTTTGCAACATATTTTTTAAAAATTGCAAAAGATGGATCATGGATTTAAATATAAAACCTAAAATTACTACAGCTTTAGAAGAACATGGGAAGAAATCTTTGTGACCTCGGGATAGAAAAGGAGTTCTTAGGCATGATATCAGAAGCATGATTAATTAAAGAACAAATTAATGTGTTGGACTGTATAGAAATTAATAATTTTTGCTCTTTGAAAAACACTTAAATACATAAAAATACAAGGCACAGACTGCAAAAAAATATTTACTATAGATATAGGTTAAAAAGGGCTATCCAGCATATCTAAAGAATTCTCAAAGCTCAATAAAAGAAAACTGAGACTTCCAACCAGGTTGAAGGTAGATACAGACACACTGCACCTCCATCCACAACTAAGAAGGAATACATCTACTTCAAAACTAGAGATAACCAGATATTCCAGAAAATTGAGCTGAATGGAAGCCCAACAGACAAAGATACAAAGAAGAAATACTCATCCAGACAGGTAGGGGTGAAACTGGGACAGAGAGAATGAGGTTTGGTGGCATGGTTTAGTGGCACAGCAGCTGTGGTGGGACAGTAGCTGTGGTCGGCAGATGGAAAGCACAGCTACACATTAACAAAAAAGTAGGGACACCTGTTGAGTGCTCCCAGAACCACACCAGACCCTGTGGCTTACATTTCCAGTGCCGGGGGCAGAAAATAAAGCTTCATTGCTTCTGACTGTGAAAACCAGTGGGGGTTGGAGTGGAGGAAGAAATTGCTGGTCTCTCAGCACAGTCCATTGGTTTAAGGGAACCCGAGGTCCTAAAACATCTGCAGACCCACCGACTCTGGAAACTACGGCCAGGGCAATAGCTAGAGAGGCACCAGTCCCATATAGGAAGCAAAAGAAGTACCTGGAAAAGGGGTGAGTACTGAGCAGCGGCACCATTCCCTCGCAAACCCCTTCCCCACATACAGCACCACAATATGGTGAGATGGGTTGCCTCCCACAGATGAATCCCTAAGGCTCTGCCCCTTATAAAGTAACAGGCGTGACAGCTCTACTTAAGATATTGAGGCAAACACAGGAGCCTGTCAAGTTGAGGTAACACAAGTATGGCCAAAAAAAGGAAACAAATCAAGGTTCCAGTGGGAGAACTAAGTGGTGAGGGGATAGCCAACCTAACAGACACAGAGTTCAAAACGCTGATGATAAAGATGCTCACAGGTTTGACAGATATGCTTGAATATGGCAAATGCAGAAGGTGAGAAGTGAAGCCTATACTAAGTGAAACAAAGGAAAATCCACACAAACCAATGGTAAAGGGAAGGAAACCAAGATTCAAATCAATGTTTTAGAACACAAAGAAGAAGTAAACAGTCAACAAGTACAGAATGAGGAAACAAGAATTGAAAAAAATGAGGAGAGGCTCAGGAACCTCTGGGGCAACTTTAAACTTGCCAACATCTGAATCATAGGAATGCCAGAAGGAGATGAGGAAGAGCAAGGAGTTGAAAACTTACGTGAAAAAATAATGAAGGAAACTTCCCTAACTTCATGAAGGAAATAGACATACAAGTCCAGGAAGCACAGAGAATCCCAAACAAGATAGATCTAAATCAAACCACACTAAGACACATCAACATGAAAATGCCGAAGGTTAAAGATAAAGAGAGGATCTTAAAAGCAGCAAGAGATAATAAGAGTTCCCTACAAAGGGGTTCCTATAAGACTAAACTGATTTCTCAAAAAAACTTAGCAGGCAAGAAGGGTTTGGCAAGAAATATTCAAAGTGATAAAAACCAAAGACCTACAACCAAGATTCTCTATCTAGCAAATCTATCATTTAGAAGGAAGAGCAGATAAACTGCTTCCTAGACAAGGTAAAACTTAAAGAGTTCATCATCACCAAGCCATTGTTATATGAAATGTTAAAGGGACTTACTTAAGAAAAAGAGGATAAAAATTATGAACATTAAAAAGATAACAGGCCCTGGCTGGTAGCACAGTGGATAAGGCGCCGGCCTGCAAACCCAAAGGTTGCAGGTTCGATTTCCCAGCGGGGGCACATAACCAGGTTGCAAACCAGGTCTCCAGTGAGGTCTGTGGCTGGAGGCAGGTGAAATGCGACCATACATTGATGTCTCTCTCCCTCTCTACCTCTCTCCCTTCCCCTCTTTCTAAAAAAATAATGAAATAAAATATTAAAAAAAAAAAAAAGATAACAAACTCACAACTACCAACAGCAGAATCTAAAAAAATAAAAACAAAAACAAACTGAACAAACAATCAGAATAAGATCAGAATCATAGGTAAGAGATTATTGGGAGAGTTATCAGCTGGGAGGGGGAAGGGGGAGAAATGGGGAAATGGTGCAGGGATTAGGAAACATAATTGGTAGGAACAAAATAGGCAGGAGAAAGCTAAGAACAATATAGAAAAGAGTGAAACTGGGGAATTTATATGCACAATCCATGGATATGAACAAAGGTGGGTGGGATTACAGGAGAGAAGGGGGATCCTGAGTGGAGAATAGCAAAGGAGAAAAAATGAGGACAACTGTAACAGCATAATCAATAAAATATACTTTAAAAGATATTTTCAAAAAGAAAGCCCATAAAAAATGGGCAATATCTTTTAACAGGAGTGTCACCAAAGACACACTAAGGATATGGATGACAAATATAAATTATGGAAACATTAATAAGAAGATACAAAATAAAATTACAACTAGCTATAACTACAGAATGAATATTATAATGTCAGATGTTGCAAAACTAGCATCTGTTGGTCATTGAAGCATCAAAGTTAAAGCTCTTTTGCAAAGTAATTTGGCAGTATGTGTTCAGGGCTGAGAATGTACATATCCTGACCCAACAATCTTACTCCTGGAAATGGCTTATAATAGGGAAACACTGCTATGAACAAAGCTGTCCCTTGCAGCATACTTGTAATTCAAACAATAAAAAATAAAAATTCAAGACAACCTTAATGTGCAAGAGTAGGGGAACTGTTAAGTCAATAACAGCATATCCACCTGCTATAGTATCATCAAAAATGATTGCTCAGAAGACACTCTCAATGTCAAATGAAAATAGCAGCACTGAAGTCATATGTTCAATATTTCATACTATCTAGAAAGCAAAAATGCATATTAAAAAATACTTGGCTAAAAAAATCAAAACTCTCATTGCATAGGTTATGGTAATAAATTATTCTTTTCCCTTTAAAAATTCTCTATATTACTTGTATAATGAAAACCATAAGGATAATATGAACAATTAAGGCCTCATATACATATATGGATAAAGTAACAATTGAGATTAATTTGGAGGCTGCTCCGCAGTTGTTAGCCACAGCAAGCCTTGGGGCCCTAGGGCCGGATCCTCACCGCTGGGGCACCTGAGTTTCACCACTCAAGGTTTGGATTATGCTGATCTTAGATGAAAAGATCTAGAGAGCATACATTTTTAAATTATCTTTTTAGCTGTTTATTTCACAATAATTTCAAACTTACAGAAAAGTTTCAAGATGGTGCATTAAATTTGAAATGTCACGTTTACCCATCTCTTTCTCTCTAATAATGTAACAGTTAATTTTTATTTGTTATGTTATTAGATTTATCCATACATTGGATATCCATACATTGGATGTATTTATCCATACATTTTAAGGAATGTTGCATACATCATGCTGCTTTACCCCCTAATACTTCAGCATTTCCTAAGACAAAGATATTTTCTAAGATAACCACCATGCTGTTATCAAAGTCAAGAAACTTAACATTGGTACAATACTTGAATTGTAATCCATGTTCTAATTCTAAAATGAGCACTTGATAAAGAAAGCAATTATTATGGGAAAATTGGCTGCCTTCTCATTATGAGAATGGCAACAAAAGCAAGAGCTATAAGCAGTAGGAGCCAGCCCTGTCTTTTCTCATGTTTTTCTCACCCTCCCTTTAATTCTGTAAGCTCCCCTGTATCCGTCTAACCAACCCCCTTTAATCTTCATAACATCCTTAAATTAGCTTAGACTGTTTCTGTGGCTTGCCACCTAAAAACTCAGCTGGGGCAGAGGAACTGAGCTGGGATCGTTTATAGACTATGTGGGTCCTTTATGAGTTTAAAATGTCTAGTCTAGGACGTTTCCCCTCCCTTCTTTTTAGGACACAAAACATCCCATGATAAAGAAATTGGTGGAAGGTAAGTGCTATACTATCCGCAGGAAAACATGATGGACCAGAGCTCCAGGGATCAAATGCTGACTTAAGACAAATTCTGACCATCCAGGGCTTGGAGTGAGTAGAAAGTGTGGCTGAAAGCCTGCTTCTCCCAACACCCAAGGAAGCCTTGGCCTAGGGTCTCCTCTGGACACAGACAGCCATGTCTGTCCCTTGTACCCAGAGAGCTTGCCAGTTGGAAGCCCAGCAGAAACTTGTAAAGCCTGGGCCTTTCACTGACTTCCCGTCAGGTCTAAATGGGGCAGAAAATACATCTGTGGGCCCAGGGGACCCACTCCCCACTGCAGGCAGGATTTAGACCCTGACACTGTCTGGCATTGCAGCATGTAGGCACTTAGGTGCTGGACACCTGTCTGGTCTTTGACCGGAAAGCTGGAACCAGTAAACTTCTGTCTCAGCATGTCTGCTCAGCTCCTGGAGTGGAAAGTCACATAATTATTTTGGAGGAAAAAGATGCTAAAAAAAAAAAGCATTTCCTGCCTCTCTGCTTCTCCAACCTATATTGGTTGAATATGTAGGAATGGTATAAAAAAAAAAAAAGAAAAAAAAAAAGGAGGTTTAAATGCTCCTACTGAATTCTGAAGAGAAGAGAGAGAAGGTTTCTTCCTTCTCTTGCTTCCTCCTGACCTCCTTTCTCTCTCAAAAGTTTGGAACTATTGGACAAGAACGATTCAGAAGACTCATTAAACAAAAGGAAGGCTTAGACTCAGACTGTGAATAGAATGTAATTGAAGGGGCAAATGTACCCTATTTACCAATGTTATTGAACCAATGGTACATCTTACAATCATTGCTACAAATCCTGAAAATATGGCATATATTGCAGCAAAAGGGAGAGTTGTGAGATAGAATGTGCATCAACTTTGGATAAACAAGCTTAGGCTCAAGTCACAGGTCAGCCACCAAATAGCTAAGTGACCTCAAGTAAAGTTCTTCACGTTGTTTTGAGAATTAAAAGAGATTGTAGAAGCTCTTAATACTAAATCTACAGAGAGATCTCACTATAAAAGTTACTAGATTTGTGCATGTATTGATCTCTCCTAGCTAACTTCATGAGGCTAAGGAACATTCCCTTTGAACTTTCTGCACCTACCATGTAGTTGGCACACAGTAACTGCTTATTTCACTTTTGCTGAAAAAACCTATAGCAGCGTCATTTGACTTAAGTTTTAAGTTCATACACTGTTTGACTCATTTCAAATAGAAGGGAAATGAACAACAATAAAAGGGGACCTGACCTGTCTCTTCAAGTGTTGTTGATTGATCATTCCTAAGCTTTATCTTATTGCAAAAGAAGTGATCTAGAGTCAATGCTGGTGGACTGTATTGGGGACAGAGTTATAATGTTACATAAGAATTGTCATGATACCAGGGTTTCACCCAATGGGAAATATATTCTCAGACCAGACGTTAAAGAGAGATCTAAAATGCCTTTCATGGAAACAGAGAGCAGAAAGCTTTGACCCCATGGAAACATTTTTTTTTAAAGTCAAAGAAAAATCAAATACAAATGCAGAGGTTCAGTACATCAAAGCTATTGCATAAGCCATGCACACCGGCCCTGCAGAACCCACACAGCAAAGTCTTCCTTAAAAATCATGGGTCAAGGCTTTCCGGTTATGTTTTGAGTAAGGGTATAAGCCAATATTAAAGTAGGATTGAAAAAATGGCCATTCTAACTCAGGTTGATCCTAGTGACCATAATAAGGTAGGATAAGGAGAAGCACATCTAAACCAAAGCAGTTACAATGAACAAATGGGTAACATGTGAAGAAGGTTGTAAGCTACGAAAGGTATTACGTGTTTTAGCATTATTATTTTCCTGTGTTCCTCTAAGGATAGCTCGGTGCTGCCGAAGCCCAGACCACACATGTCTGGACTGGTAGTGGTACAGAAGCAGAACTTGGAAACCCAACAATTAATCGATACCTTGTTAGCATCTTAGTTTTGTTCAGGTTTTGTGTGAAGACACATTGTCTTCAGATATACAACTTCTAGCCACACTGTTTTGACTCTTTCTCTTATCAGAAGTCCTACTAAGCTGTCACTGGGCCCATCCTCTCAAATCAAAAGAACCCACAGCACAAGGGACAGGGAAGGATGAATATCTGCACCTTAAGCTGAAGACAAGAAGGGCGTTATTTATGTTCCTGAGGAGAGAAAAACTTTTATAATTCTTAATGAAATGGTACATTGGTAGACTAAAGAAAAGAAAGATTTCACTCAGCACAAAACAGTAGAGTAATGCATTGGGGAAAGTGTTCAATTGGTTTACAATGGCCATTTTGTTATGAATTTAATATAGCTGTTGAGTTGAAATATGTACTGTTAGAGTACAGGTGGCAAACACAAGGCTCTCCATCTTGTTTCATCCAGCCTGGCACCTTCAGCCCAGCACCTTGTTTCTACCTGGCTTGCTTAACTGTTAAGGAATAGTTATGTGTATACAGTCCTAAAATTACATTTGGCCCTTTGAAGGCAACCTCGAGGTGGCCCCTGGTGAAGATGAGTTTGACACCCCTGGCTTAGAGCAAGAATTGGAGTGAAAAAGGAATTGCTTTCAGGTGTTTGGAGGACAGCGCTGCTAGGTGCTTCACTATGCATCGTATTGCACTGCTGATGCTATGCTCTCTATCTGTAGGTTGTTTATGCCTTGGAAACATTGTGGTTGGCTCATCAGCACATATGGCCATGGAATTCTCACATTCACGGCAGGAAACCTGCTTGGTTCATCTGATGTCAAGGTAGAGTCCACTCTCTCATCCTTGGGTAATAACATGGTAAGTCTTAAGGATTATGTAGCTTCCATCTACAAATGTTCCTTGACTTACAATGGGGATATGTCCTGATAAACCCATCATAAGTAAAAAATATTATGTCCAACATGCCTTAATACCCCTAATTCATCAAACATTATAAGTTAGCCTACCTTATCTTAAATGTGCTCATGACACTTACATTAGCCTACAGTTGGGCAAACCATCTAACACAATAAATATACTATATAGCAGTGATTCTCAATGTTTTTTTTTTTACCTCATGGCATGCATAAACTAATTGCTAAAATTCTGCTGCACACTAAAAAATGTGTTATATATTCTTTCCTACCTGACAAAATATAAGTATATTTTTGGTTTTATTTACAAAAAAATATAATAACACTTTTTGCTCCAAAGTGACATTTAAAAAAATCAAGTGTCTAGCCCTGGCTGGTGTGGCTCAGTAGATTGAGCACTGGCCTGAGAACCAGGAGGTTGTTGGTTCCATTCTCAGTCAGGGCACATGCCTGGGTTGCGGGCTGGGTCCCCAGGTAGGGGCACATGAGAGGCAACCAGACATTGATGTTTTTCTCCTTTAAAAAAAAAAATCAGGTGTCTATACTTGTATAAAAGGATTTCTGGTACTAAGAATTAACCAACCAGGTACAACCTTATTATGTGACATGACCAATAAGATTCAAATCTATTATAGGACCTATATATTTATGGTTCAAGACAAGGCATTCACATAGGATGGTCATTGTTGTGTTGGCTGTAGTCATTTTTTTATTTGACAAGCTAAGGGAAAAGAGGTCAGTGCTTCTGATTAAATACTCAGGTATTGAATGTTTTAAAAGATCTGGTGGCACACAAGTCAAAAATTGCTATGGCAGAGTATTGGTTGTGTGTGTACCCTTGTGATCATGTGGCTGGCTGGGGGTTGTGGCTGATTGCCATCCCCCAGCACTATGAGAGAGCACCACACTGCATGTCACTGGCCTGAGAAATGACCAAAATTCAAAATTCAAAGTACAGTTTCTACCATCGTAAAGTTGCACCATTGTAAAGTTGAAAAATGTTTCAGCAGAATCTTTAAAAGTTGGGGACCATCCATATGTACATACATTACCTTTCCAATGCACTTCAAGGTAATTTCATTCCCCTGATGGCCCTGTCAGAAAGGTGAGCTCAATGACATCAGCCCCATTTGAAAGGTAGGAATATTACAACACAAAGAAAGTATGTATGTAGGGAACCACAAGATGGAGTCATGTTCTGCAGACAAAGACATGTTCTTACAGGAACCATCTAATCCCTTTAGACCTTAGGGTCATCACCTAAGGAAGGAGTTGAAATTGAATCAGTGGTTTCAAAACTTTTCTGGTTGCTACCTATACTAATAGTTGGCAGTACAACTCAATGTACACATTTCTATGTATCTAAACTTACAGTTTGAAAAGCAGTGTGGTGACTATGTGATGACTAATGACCCTCCCAGTGTTCATTTTCCATAATTCAAGAATATTCAAAGTCAAGAAAGCAGGACTTTACACCTAGTATAGAGCCCACTACACTCACTCTCAGTTGTGGTAATTGAGTAAGATCTCTCTCTGAATTCTGAGTTCCATATTCACTGTTGTACTAATTCAATCTGGTGTAACCTACAATCTTTCTGTGCTTCATCCTGTCATTTTTGATTTGTTGACTTACTTCACAAGTCTTTTGGTTTTGGAAGACATATCTGGATTTGAATTCAAGGTTCACTAGTAGAACAACCTTCCTAATCTTCAATCCCCTTGCTTGTAAGATGGGGATAAATGAGGTGGTTATGAGGGTCAACCACAGCAATGTAAGCCCAGGGCACTGCGCAGGCTCACAGTGAGCATCACATAAAGGGCACCTTTGTGATGGGTGTGCTGAGCACTGTGAAGGCACTGGCGGTACATGAACTCAAGCTGGAGTGTGTCCTTGAGACTCCAATGGTTCTCTGGGTTACCCTCTTGTTCTTTTTGCTTTGTAAACTGCTTACTAAATTTGGTGATACATCACGAATGTTTTTCTGTTGGCAAGTAGGGCTGTAGAAGATAATTTTTAATGGTTGGTTTGTATTACATTTTATGGTTCTATCATAATTCACTTTCCCATTTCCTGTTTTAAAATGTTTCTTGCTTTTTGCTTTGAAAAAGTTTATATCAAGTTAATGGATGAGCATTGAAATATAAAGTGGTTAAGTAGAGAAGTTTTTAACTAGGAAAGTAAAATCTTCCTCCCTCTGTACCCCCACCTCTTTTCATTCGGCACAATGACCTCTACTAATCATTTCTTGAGCATGATTTTATGTACTTTCCAATGCATACACAAGCAGTTTAAAATATATTTATGTAATTATGTAAATGGTATCAGATATGCATGTAGAAAATAAGTTCTGCAATATGTCTTTTAAAATGAGTGCATTTTGGGTATCTTTTGTTGCCAGTACATGGAGATCTGCTTCATTCTTTAAGCAGATGTATGCATTCCGTTGTATGGCTGGACCATAATTTATTTAGCCCAACCCCTGATATTTGTTTCTAGATTTTTCTCTCACAAACAACTATGCAATGAATGCCTGTGCACCCTCTTGAGATAACTCCAGGATAACTAGTAGAAGTGGAATTTCTTTATGTGTTTAAAATTTTAAACCCAGAAACTATGTCAATTTAGACTTACACCAATAGTTTATGTGTTGATCTCTGAATAGTCTCTCTAAACTTGGTATTATCAATATTTTATCTCTGTGATCTTTTTTTCTCAGAATGTTTACATTAATTTAGCAGGAGAAAGTAGGAGATGTGTGGATAAAAAGGGTTAGTTACCTTGCTAATCCTGGAGTAACTTGAAAGTCATGTGAAAGTAATTTGACTTCCACAAGAGATCTGACTGGCCATTGACAACCTGTGGGACACACTGTTTTCTGAAAGTTGGAGGTACCCACTATATTTTAGATGGTGACTCAAATGGCATCAAATAAGCCTGAATACCATTTCTGTCAAACAGGGGCTATGTTGACTCTGATGTAGCTGCTTTTTCTTTCCCCCTTTTATTCCACCAGCTGAGAGGTAAATATTCAATATAGCACTGCCACCTTTTGTGCCTAGGACTTGGCTTATAAAGAAATTTTGGGAGCACAAATGGAAGTCAACACTCTTGCCTTCTGCAGAACAGATGCTGCAATTTTAAGGGTAGCTTTTGGTTTTCTGGCAACTTGGATGAACTCACTTGTCATTTTCAGGCAGAAGAAAATCTGCCACCACTCCTACCTTTCCCCTTCTATATTTGTTATTAAATATAAAAAAGCAATTGTTGGATAAAAAAGAATGCCTATTTTTAAAGCCCAAATGTCAATAATAATAAAAAGAAGTGGAAATGGTTTCAGAAAACTACAGCAGATTCAAATGACCAAATGATATGTACAGAAGCAGAAAGATCCATATTATTGAAAAGGTATAATAGATTCTAGAAATAACTAAACCAAACACCCTCAGTTCATTTTATAGATGAGGTCATGGATACACAGACTGGTTATGCCACTTACCCCATCACACAATTTGTTGGTGACAGCATCTAGGACTCAACTTTAACCCCCGAGGACTCTAACCTCAGAGCTCCTTCAGTTGCACTACAGCCTTTCTTAGGGGTGAGTAGACCAGGTGGGTGGTAGAGGTGGGGAATGGACACCAGGCAAAAAGATTTTAGCTGTCTGTAGGAAAGGGTAGGAGACAGAGATAAGGAAAGGAAAGAAGGGATAAAAGAAAGCAAAAGACTCAGGTGGGGAGTGTCCCAAAGACAGAGCTGATGCCCAAGGCAAATTATTTACTATAAAAGAGCACATCCTACCTTAGTCTCTAAAGAAGCTAAAATACTATCTGCTACTAGTATGATAATAATGTTAACTAATATTCTAAAAATTAAAACAATGACTATAGCCATGTGTTTCTTTTTGTTTAAAATATGTACCTATAATAATAGCAAATATGAATGGTATGTTGAATTCATTCTTGGCAGCATATACAGGTTTGATATTGAAAAAGCCATTTCAATATACTGATGTTCTTATGTCTGCTAAATAAAATTATGCACTAATTCTACAAAAACTTAAATGGCTACAAGACCCAGCTCATTCTATGTTTCCAGTGTTTATAGAGCATTTTTATCACTTTCCCTAGCTGGTTTCTGTTTCTTCCAGAGCAGCACCCACCAAGCACCATGTCACCATGAAACTTACCTTTCTTTCCTCTCTCTCTCTTTCTCTGTAACTATGAAGTTCTTGTTTTGCTCTTTTGTAATAGGGTGGCCGCTAGGCAGGCTCTGGGCTACACCCACGTTCAAGAACTATTTAATGAGAGACTTTCCATCTTCCTGGAGAGACTGCTGAGGGTCACTAATGGCAAAATCAATAAGAAAAAAAATTACTCTAATTTGGGAAATTCTAGTTTTTCTAACCAGTGATACAGAAAAGATAGGACACAATCTGCTCAAACAGCAGTCGTCACTTGCAATAGCGTGAGAAATCTGTTCAAGATCTGTCTTTGAGTTTGATCATATTAGCTGGAATGCTAGTGCTTGTTCTGGGCTCAGAAAATTCTGAAAGTTTGAGATGAATTAAAAATAAAGAGACCCAAGAGGCCTCTTGCTGGTTTGTGTACCAGAAAGAGAATATTAGCTACAACTAGCCTTGCAGATGACAAGAGGCCAACCTGTCACAAAGCTTCCTCTCACTTTCTACGGAGCACCTGCTGTTGGTGGCAAAGAAGACGTCAACCACAAGCAGCCCAGTTCCTCTAGTGTGTAAGCATATTTTTAATTTATTCTAATTTTTAAATTCACCATCTGTCATCTTTCAGTAGGTTACACCATGCTAACCAACAACTCTAACATCTTGGTGGCTGCAAACACAAAGTGTTTTTGTTTTGTTCTGCCCTTGCTCACATTACTGATCAGCTACAAGTTGGCACCATAAATATTCTTTATTCTAGAAGTCAGGCTAAAAGAGTAGCTTCTTTTTGGAACTGTTCTTCTTTTGTTGGAGGGAATGGAAAGCAAGGCAGCTGGAGGAAGTCTGCCACGCCTCTTAGAGCTTTCTGCAGGGGCCCACTTCCTCTCACATTTTGTTGGCCGTGCTGCTTCCCATAGGCCGGGCAGTCCACTTCTCTAACCCCTTCAGGTGGAGTGTGGGAAGGGGCAGTGAATACTCAGGGATGAGTAAGCAGTACATCACAGGGTCTTAGACTCAGCTGTATGTGTGAGCCTCAGAAACATTGTGTCCCTCAAAAATCAGCGTGGAGTTCATCCCTTTAGACATGTTCTGACCAGTAGATGTCAAGCCAAAGGAAGGAACTTTTAGTTATGATTTGAAGAACCAGAAATGGGTTAAGGTCAAGATTGATGAAAGTATGTTCCTTTTTTTTTTTTTTTTTTTGGTAAGCCCTTTAATGCTGCAATTTTTTAAAAAATATTTTATTTATTATTTTTAGAGAAAGGGGAAGGGAGGGAGGGAGCAAGAGAGTGAAACATCAATGTATGGTGAAAGTATGGTTTTCACCACCCATTTTTCCCCATTATTTTTAACAGGGAGGTTTGGTATGGTTCCTACATTTTCCATAATTGGACAAGTTGACAAAAATAGGAAAATATTTATAGGAGGTTTTCCATACAGCTGGGGCTTTTTTTTTTTTTAATGTGGAAAACTTACATTGGGAATTTCGAGGGGAAGCTATAAAAGAAAAATCCCATTTTGAACAATTTCTGAGCCAACTTTCCCTACTTGTGTGTTTAGATAAAACAAGGGGGAAAGGCAAACCTGAAGATCAACTGCTCTTTTAAAACTGAGTTTCCTTTTACTCATGAAAATCAGCATCAGACAGTAACGATTCTGGAATGTGAGTCCAGCTCCAGGCAAAAGGTCTTCAGTGGATGGTTTGTCATGAATATTTCCTACTGGCACCTTCAGGCATTCAGTACCCTCCTTCTGCCCTGTGCCATTGGTGACTCCCCACTGCAGTACCCTGGCTGCATCAAGAATCTCTAAAATTCAGCAAAAATGCAGGAGGCACATACTCAGGGCTGGGCACTGTGCCAGCTGGAGCTCCCACGATGATTCCACACAGCCCATCCCTAAGGGGCCAGTGATCTCAGAGCAGAGAATCAAGTCACCAAGAAGTCGTACCAGGGTGATAAATGCAGCCAGTCTGAGGTACACACAAAGAACTTTCAAGTTCAAAGGAAGGAGCATAACTCATTTGTGCAAAATACGAAACACTTCTTGGAAAGAATTATGTGTAACTGATAAATGAAAGATGAAGTGGAGCCAGCCAAGTGATGGGGAGGAGTGAAAATTCATTTGGGGGCTTCAGCTGCAGACCTATATGCAGGGGTGAAATGGGGAAGGGCCTTGGAGTTAGTCACTGCCCACTGCACAGCTTTGCCAAAATTATGGTACTGGCAAATGCCACCTCCTTTTTTTTTTTTTTGATTTTATTTATTATTTTTAAAGAGAGGGGAAGGGAGAGAGGCAGAGAGGGAGAGAGACTCAATGCATGGTTGCTTTTCGCCTGCCCCCAGCTATAAACCTGGCTGGAGACCTGGCTTGCAACCTGGTTATGTGCCCTGGCTGGGGAATCAAACCAGCGACCTTTGGGTTTGCAGGTCAGCACCGTATCCACCGAGCCACCAGCCAGGGCAAATGCCACGTTCTTTACAGTTTTATAAAACCTACTTCTGCTCCAGGTTTAGTGCTTTAAAAATATTAATAAATGTTTGTAATTAATTTTTATTTTGAGAAAAAAATTTAAACACCAAAAAGTTTAGAAAATGAATAATAAGATAACTACTTATGCAGCTACCATGCAACAAATAGCATTTTAGGTCATATTTTATTTAATTGTTTAAGAAACAAAGTTGAAGTCCTGCACACACCTTTCCCTGGCACATTTCTTTTTATCCCTCTCTTTAGAGTTAATTGCTATCATAAATTTTGTGATTCTAGTCCTTGTTCTTTGATGCTCTCTAAATATATATGATAAATAACATAGATTATTTTATGTGTATGTAAATTTTATGTAAAGCATTTGGTGTACTATAAATAATCTCTGCAACTTAAATGTTTTTCAACATTATTTTGTTAAATAAATTTTCAAGATTAGTTCTAAACTAATGAAGTCCATCATATATATATATATATATATATATATATATATATATATATATATATATTAAAGTGAATCTGGATGTACCAACACTATGAACATACAGGTTGTCTTCAATGTTTTAAGATGTATAGTTTATTTCATTTTTTTATGGAGAGGGGAAGGGAGGGAGAGAGAAAGCATGTCATAATTTCTCATCTGTTATGAAAATGCAGGGAGGATCTATATGGGGAAATGGAAAGTGCGTCGTGAAAGGAGTAAGGATAACTAATCCTCTCTTCTAATACAAAAAGAAAAGAAAAAAAATGAATGTAAATCTATAGCCTTGTTCCTCTCTAGCTGATGTTTTACTTCCCTGCTTCCCTCTACAAGAAAATTTCCTAAGAGATGGTCTGTACTTGCTGCTCCCACTTCCATGCCTGTCTTACTCTGGCTGGTTCAACCCTTGCCTGCTGGGCCAGAAACAAACTGTGAAGTTGGTAGCAAGGACCGCCAGGTTTGCTCTTTCTAGAAGTGAAGAATTTGAAGGTCACAAAATGTGTTTCTCAATCTGTCAATGTGCGAAATGCCCAAACATGTAGAGAATATTTATGAGTTTACTTGAGCCAAACTGACAATAACTGCCAGAAAGCAAAATCTCGATGGATTGAATAAATACTCTGGAGAATGGTAGTTTTGTAGTTTATTTTACACAATCAAAAGTTGAGACAAAGTGGTGAGGGGGAGGGGGACTACATGGACTCCATTGGTGATAAGATTAGGGAGGCAGAAGAAATCAAAGCAGGAAATCTCTGAGATTGGATAAAGAGTAAAATAGAGAGACAAATACTATTTCTACATTGGTGGTTACAGGATAGTTAACAATGAACATTTCTAGCACACAGAGATGGTATTCGGGAAACAAGATAACAACGAGGGGTTGTGGTCTCAATGTTGTGATGCGATGACTTTAGGGGTGTGATGAGGGGTCCAGAAAAGGGAGATTACTCTGACATTTTAAGGGGATGTTACCTTAGATGCCAAAGGACAATGGACAGGCTCATTCAAGGTAAAGATGGACCTTTGTCAAGGAAGCTATAGGTCTAGGACATGACTACCTGCCATGACCCACTTTTAGTTAGAAATTTTTATGTGTAGACCATCCTTTGTGATTGCTTTTGGTCCCTGAGTTGTTAAGGTCCACTGTGCAGGCCTTCCTGAGTTTATCAGGGTTAGTATGTGCCCCATTTTTGTCCACAAATCCAGTTCTACCATGCTTGTAATTCATGGAGATTTCTCCCAGATCCTGGCAATAGCATGATTATCAGTATTGGTTCTGGCCAGTGAAAAAAACTTTGCATTTCTTTCTGAGTTTTCTGGGATTATAGTGGAAGGTTGGGAAAGAATGCAGAGTCTTTGAACCACATTCTATTGCCAAATGGAACTGTCTCTGCCCCTTTATTTTAAAATGTGTAGGCCCAGTCAATGAATATTTTTTGCTCTTCTCCTCAGCCCCTTCAGAGCTGGAAACCAGAATTCAAAGGCAATGGGTAATCAGCCAGAATTTATAAGTTTCAGTAAATTGTTTCTTTAGCCACTTCTTGAAGGTTACTTTCCAAAATATGAGGCTAACGCTAAAGGGAGTTCATTCTGAAGCTCACATTTTTAGGATTCTAGGTTTGAAATGAACACACTTACATAGTGAGAATATGAAGTGACAGGTGGCACCATTTTGGAGAGATAGGCTGTGTTTCTGCCTGTTTGTCCCTCCTCACCCTTACCCTCGATATAAATATAACAGCTCCGTCTTATAAATATATATGACAAGCAGAGATACAACCTCTTTCCAGGGCTTGATACTGAGGAATTCTCCAGCAACAAATGCATTTCTGCAGCTGCGGGATTCACGGAGAGAGAGGCAGCTCATCCAAGGGGAACAAGCTCTGCTATAATGGGGCTGGAAGGTAGATATGGGACCTGTCAAAGGAGCTTCTCTGTTCTCCATAGTGACAGCTTGTGCTTGCTCTGTGACACGTGGGCTGCAGAAACATGACCTAGAACTGATGTGCTTTGGCAGAAACAAGCTGGGAGATTTCAGGCTCTCACTCTCTCTTTTCCTCTTTGCTGATGGTACAGAATTGTTGAGGGGGTGGGGGGCATTCAGTTGTCAGAAGAGAGTTCCCAGCCTCACTGTCACAGCCAGCTCCATGGTCCACTAAATCCACATGGAGGCTGTTCTTGAGATTCTTGGAAGATGACATTGTTATCTGCAAGTAAAATTTTATATATATATATATATATAGTGAAACTCTAGGACGGGATGTCTGCAAATTAGTGACTGAAAGAATGGAGAACTCAAAACCAACTTCTTAGACACAAGTAAATGTGATAACCAAGATAACAAGAAAGTAACACAGAAAAAGGATACGATGACTTGGCTATTTAGTTCAGTATCCACAATCAGTTTTGGTGTTGGAAGGTGAAGAGTCTATTGTGATCAGGCTTAATTGCCTGTATTCATAAAATTGAACTTTGTCCTATATAGCTTTGAAATAACTTTTTGGGAAATAAGAAGAAATGAAATTTTGCTTTAAAAAATTCTACCCAGGCCCTTAAGCATTATGTTACTTCATTGGACAAATATGTATTTTTTTTCTTTTTCTCCAGTGAAAAAGTGGTTATTTGCAAAGCAAGGAGAGATGCCTTACCAGAAACTAATCCTGGCATCTTAACAACCTTCCAGCTTCCAGAACTGTGAGAAAATAAGTTTCTGTTGCTTAAGCTCCCTAGTCTGTGGTATTCTGTTAGGGCAGTCAAGCAGGCTAATACAATGCATAAGCAGATAGTTATCATGTGCTGTGGTAAGCATAGTGATAGATATTTACAGATGCACACACAGTGGGAGAGGTCCCTTCAGTGAGCAGCATGATAATGGCATTTCCATAACCACAGGTCACTGTAATCTTGTGTTCTGATTCAGAACCCAAGGGCATGGTCCTGCCCTTGGAAACAAAGATTCAGAGGCTCTGGACAGCTTCAACCACCAGTCATTTGACAAATATTTTAAGAGTACACACTCTACGTTAGATACTGGGGATGCAATGGTATAAAGAAGGATGATTCCCACAAGGCTTATCTTTATCAAAGGCAGAGACTGATAAAAACATGTGCACAAGTGAAATAATTACAAAATCTTCTAAGTATATGAAGGAAACCAGTAAGGGGCTGAGAAAGAGAATGTGAATGAGGGGTAAGGGACTTCTTAAGTGAATATTTAAAGTGAGATTCAAAGGATACAAACAAAATAGTCCTGTGAAGAATGGGGAAAGAATATCCAGGTAGAAGGAAAAGTAAATTCAAAGCTGCTCCTATGGGAAAGAGCATGATTTGTTCAAGGACCTGAGACAAAACAAGTGTGGCAGTGTAAGCAGGTGAAAGGGGTGTGAGAACATGAAGGGCAGGGTAGGTATTTGAGTCTTGTTCTTAGTGTGATGGTAAGCCCATAAAGATTTAAGCAAAAAAATAGCATAACCCACCATACACACACACACACACACACACACACTCATTTTTAAAAGAATCTTTTTTCTCTAGAATCATTTGAGAATAAGTTGCACTATAACCTATATTAGTTATCCATTACTGTGTAACAAACACCTACATTTATCAGCTTAAAACAGCCTTTATTATCTCGGTGCTTTTGTGGGTCATAAGCTGGGTGTGGCTTAGTGGCTCCTCCACCTCAGTCCCTCAAAGCAAAGACTGCACCTTAGGTGTTGGATGGGACCAAGATCACCCTTGAACACTTGTCTGTAGGAAGAATCACTTCCATGCTCCCTCAACTTGTTATTAGCAGGATTTGGTTCCTCAAAGGCTATTGACTCAAGACCTGCAGCTCCTGGCTGGGGACTCAGTTCCTCACAGGCTGTTGGCAAGAGGTCTCCCTCAGTCCTGGCCATGAGGTTCTTTCCACAGAGCAGCTCTGACTTCTGTCAGAGCAAGCGAGCAAGAAAAGGAGAAAGAGGCCCCAAATGGGAGCCACAATCTTTCTGTCACTAAATCACATGAGTTCTATGCTCTCATTTTTGCTGTATTCTATTAATTAGAAGTGAATCTTTAGGTACAGAACATACACAATAGGAGAGGATAATGTAAGGGCACAGGTACCAAGAAGTGGGGGCCATCAGAGAGGCTGCTTACCACATGACCCATACCACCCCAAACACTTGACCACTATGGTGCCCTCCTAGGGACTGCATGTGATCACCAACATCAAACTGATACACCACTTTGATCTAATTCTCAGAATTTGTTTAGGTTTTCCCTATTGTCACAATAATGTCATTTATAAGAAAAGGATCTAGTCCAAAATCATGTTTTGCTTTTTTGTTGTCATGTCTCTTTAGGTTCCTTCAATCTACTAAAGTTCCTTAATCTTCCCTTGAGGCCATAATCTTTGGAAGACTGCAGTCTAGTTACTAGTAGACAGACTCTCAGTTTGGGATTTTCTAATGTTATCTTATGGCTGGATTCAGCTTTTGCATCTTTGGTAAAAGGATCATTAAAGTGATGTATTGCCCCCTACCAGGTGATAGTTTTAAAGGCTTTTCCACTGTAAAGTTAACTTTCCTCCTCTTTTGTGACTAATAAATGTTTTGTGGAGAGGTATTTGACTATATAAGTTTCCCATCCCTTATAAAAATCCAATCTATTCATTTATTGATTCATATCAGTGTGGACCAATACATTTTTAATTTGATTCAATGGATTATTATTTATTATTACCACTATTTATTTTGATGCTAAATCATTCTAGATTTGGCCAGTGAGAGCCCTTTCAGGCTGGCTTCTATGATCTTTGGACATGTCCCCAACATTTTTTGAGGATTTAGTTTCTGACACAAAACATGTTACAAGTTCATCTTGTACTTGGGATCATCCATTTCCTTAAAGAACCCTGGTTTCTTTAGGTGGAGAATGATATTTAGAAACTAAGATAATGTGCTTATTGTTATTTGGGTGTCATTCTTCCTAGGTTCTCTCAATAGGCATAGCTAGGAAAGTACGTGCATATTATGTATACATGTGTGTTTGCATCTATGTTTATTTTAATGCCTATTAACATATATTGAAAACCATGAATTCACACTGCTATCTCCAATTTCAATGCAACACCACAGGATAAATTCCATTTTTCTACCATTCTGTATTTGTAGACATCTCTTCCCACAGTGAGAAACCCGACTTCCATGCTCTTTAATATATTTGCTTGTTTGATCATTGCCCATGAATGCAATCAATCTCTCATCTCTGCAACCAACCCTTATCCTCTATCTCCCAGCATAGGTGATTTCCTTAGCCCCTCAGGCTCCAATAACCCTGCTGATCTATGACCATCTCTGCTACCTCCTGTGTAGATACTCTTCTTAATCATCCAGGCTTAGGCAATAGACACTAAGCCTTCTCCCTACACAAATGCCCTCCTCAGCCTGCTTAGGGTTTCATCCCCAGTCCTAGGACATAAATGCAAATATCCCACCACTTGGTTGCTTGGCAGCAATTAAGGGCTTTGGGGATGAATTGTTGAGGAAGGATAAGGAAGCAAAGATAAAAAAGAGAAAGAACTGCAGTGTATTTTAAGCCAATACTTCTTATTGTTATAGAGAGTGTGGACTGAAAAGGGCAGGGAATGAGCGGGGACACCAGCTGAAATGCTGCTATACAAAGTCAGGTGAGCGGTGATGGTGGCATGACTTAGGGTCTCACAGTAAGTGAAAAAGGAGCATTTGGAGAGTTAAAATTACATTCTCTCAGATTGCATGTGGGAGAGGAAGGAAAGATAGAAATATGGGAATGTTGTCCTTTGTTTCTATCTTAAGCAACTAATTGAAACATGGCACCTTCTACTAAGATAGAAAGGGATTAGGGTTGAGGGTGCAGTGTGTTGAAAAGAATCATTCATTATTTTTCAAACATGTCAAGTTTGAAACATTTAAGAGAAGATAAGCAGACACATTGAAACTCCAAGCTAAAAGTTTGGATTAGACATACTATAAATTTGAGAGTCATGGAGACAGGAAATGAGGTGAGAAAAGGAGAGTATCCAGGAGTGACCCTTAGCAAGTCTACAAATCAGATGCCAGGAATAAGCAATAGATCTTAGCAAAAGAGTTTGAAAAGGAGAGGCCACTGGGCTAGGAGGAAAAAAGGAAAACAAATGTGCTACTACAGAAATAAGAGAGAAACACACTTCAAGGAGGCAGGAATCATTGGTTCTATCAAATATTATTGAGAAGACTAACAGGAAAACCCAACTTCCATTGGCTTTGTCCGTAGGGAAGTCATGGTGATATTGACAGTATTAAATTCAGTGGAATGTCTGAGCTGAAAACCAGATCTGAGTGGATTAAATAGTTACAGAGATTCAGGAATGTGGAACTGTGGTGTGAGATAAGGGTTTCAGAGAGGTTTGCTCTGACTGATAGGTGAGATAATAGCATAGCTAGAGGTACATTTGGGGTCAAGAATGGATCTTGTTAAGTCCGGTGATACCTGAATCTGTTTGTGAATTGAGGGCAGCAATCTCAGAGGAGGAGGTCCATGATGCTAAGTGAAGGGCAGTAACGTAAATCCTTGAGGGTCATGAGGGCTGCTGTCACAGGACAAGTGGAGGATTGACTTTTGATATTACAGTAAGAGGAAAAGAGATACGTGAATTAACATAGATTTTCAGTGAGTAAATAGAACATTTAAAAATGCATATATAGGCCCTAGCTGGTGGCTCAATGTATTGGCACCAGCCTGAGAACCCAAAGGTCGCTGGTTCGATTCCCAGCCAGGGCACGTAACCAGGTTGCAAGCCAGGTCTCCAGCCAGGTCCGTAGCTGGAGGCAGGTGAAAGGCCATACATTGATATCTCTCCCCCTTTCTGCCTCTCTCCCTTCCCCTCTCTCTGAAAATAATGAATAAAATCTGAGTGTTTCTTCCCTTGTTGATCTTCTATTACATGGCTAAATCACAAATCTTGCATAAGGCACAAAGAATAGGAGAGAAAAAATGATGTGAGTGGTGTTCCTGCCCAGCAGACAGGGAGAAGAGACCAGAAAGGAGAGAACCTTTGAAAGGAAGAGTCAGCCACCGGAATCTTCTTGAGTCTAGCCTGAGGGCATGTTGTGCTGGGAAGCTGTAAGCAGGTTGGCATGAAACAGAATCTGTGCATCCGGTGCTTATTTTCAGAGGGGATAACCTGGGGTGGCTGAAATCCTCTCAGATATGTCCTACATTTGACATGACATCACGGCCAACAGGAAACAGGAGGGGGGAGAACACAGGCTGTAAGAGATGCCCGGGAACTGCCTCACAGAGCTTCTCCGCAACCAAAACCCACTCTTGTGCATTGAGAAAACAGCTGTTTCCAGATCCTTGGAGGGATGGAGGTGCTGAGAGAAACAGAGGCTCAGAATAAGCCTGAGGTTGGGGTGAGGAGCCTGTGATGTGGCAAGAGACCAGGGTGCCACCTGTGGATGCCACAGGACAGCCGGGGGCAACCTAGAATGAGCCAACCCCAGCAGGAATGGGTGAAGGCTCTGACGCCAATGCTGCAAATGCATAGAAGCTCCCACTGTGTTCAGATGCTACCCACGGAGAAGTGAAAGACAGTAGGAAATGCAAAGCACCTGGGGAGAATGCGTATTGACTGCAAAAAGATAATTTAACCAAAGACTTTAAAATGAAAAGCAACTGAGTTACTTTCAATAAACTTGTTTTATTTCCCCCATGGAAATGAAAACCAGAAAAAGGTGAGGACAATTACAGAAAAACAAAACAGTCACCATTTCCCCTAACAGCTGTAATACAAATTTTGCCAGCAATAGGCTTATTGGTGTGAAGATGAGGTCTTATTGAATGGCTTCTATTTTAGTCATGAAATGTGAAGTGGGAGGGTCAGCTGAACGTGAGGGCTAAGAAAGAGGTATGAGAGAGAGTTTGGGGACAAAAGGAGAAAGTATAAAATTACTGCAGGGGGGTCCAAAACACACCTAAGTGTCTTAAAGCCTCTACTAAGCCCTGTTTTATAAAGAAGATACTCATCTATATTTATACACAAGGCTAGGGCAGATCCAGATTTAGTGGATCCTGAAGTGTATGTTATTTGAAAGCCCCCTTTAAGAAAAAGGAGACAAAATTAGAAATACAAAATTTAGAACAGAACCTTGTAGGGGACTCAGGTAAACAAGGGTCCTCCAAGCTCTAACTTCATTAGCTCTACAGTAAATCTACCTCTATTTACATGTTAAGTGACTATATTTGCTCCTGAGAGGACATTTCTCTCCCCACATCTGCTAACAACCCCAGAATAGGCAGACTTGCCTCAAGTTGGGAGGTGCTCTCATAGACTACGTGGCTTCTTCAACTTCCCTCCCTTCCATCTCACAGCTCTCTTGCCTCAAATGTGAATGCATCCTTTCACTGCTGCTCATTATTTTCCTAGAATACCAGCTTCATACCCGCACCACATAGCCCTCTTTGATGGAGGTTCCAACCTCTCTATATGGGTGACTTTCAAACTTCTTAGATCACAGCTCATAATAAGAAGCCCATTTTACTTTGTAACTCAATACCCATCCGTATTACTAAAACAGTTTCACACAACGTGTCTGATTTTTTTTCTACCTGCAACGTACTCTAGTATTTTAGGGCTGACCTATTGTACATGTAAAACTCATTGTGGCTGAGCCACCCTGAAATGATTCTTCCAGCCAGCTGGTTGGGAGACACTTTTGGCTGGGGCTGCCACTCCTGATGCTTTGTCGTGCTGCCGGCCTCCTCTTGTGTGGCCCCCTCCCTCTGGGTTGCCCTTAACCTCTGCTACGTCTTTAGAGATGATTTTCATCCTTCCAGTTTCAAATCAAATTTCACCTTTTATATCAATCCCTCCGTTAAATGATCTGTTCTCTCATGCATTTCACATTCATGTTGCTGTGGCAGATATTTTATTCTGCTTTTGGTTATAGTTAATTATTAAAAAATTCAGTTTTCTTGATTCGTGAAGTCCTAGTGGGCAATATCATATCTGATTCTAACATGGTCATTTCTATGAATCCTACGATATCCAGCTCCTGGTACCTTGCAAAGTGGTAAAGTAGGAGAAAATAATACTGGTTCATAGGGTTGTTGTGACGTTTAAATGGGATGATTCACTTACATAATAATGGTATAACAATCATTTATTGTATTTTGTTATATAGTTAAGCTAATTGGCTTAAAGTCACACAGGTAGAAACCGGTATGTCCAGGACAAAAGCTAAGCCTCACATTCTTAGCCACCATGTTATTCTGTCTCAGTTCAGCACTTAACTCCTAGTTAGCACTCAATAATGGGTGACTATTATTTTCAATTAATAAAAAGATGTTGGATCAAGCTCAGGCTAATGGCACAGTGGGCAGGGCACCAGCCTGCAAACCCAAAGGTGGCTGGTTTGATTCCCAGCCAGGGCACATAATCAGGTTGCAAATCAGGTCTCCAGCCAGGTCCATAGCAGATGAGAGGCAAACATACATTGATGTCTCTCTCCCTCTCTGCCTCTCTCCCTTCCCTTCGCTCTAAAAATAATAAATAAAAGTCTTAAAAAAGAAAAAAAAGAAAAAGAAAAAGAAAAAGGGTGTTGGATCAAAGCTGAATAAATGCTTTGACAGAAGATATACATTATCTGTAATAGCCTTTAGGTATAGGGATAATTCCATTCATCATCCTGCTATTAGTTTGCTATTTAATCTCCTGTTTTATTTTTCTGTGTGAGCAGCTGTGACTACATGATTAAAACTCACCATATCAGGAAAATGAATTTACTGTCTCCAGTGGTCTTAATGACCATATCAGATTAATTGCAAGATTAATCCAACTATGCACAAATTAGATACTAAGATAGATGAAAAGAATCCAATTTGACCAAAATATGATTTTAAGACTGTATAGATCAAAATAGTTTTCTTTCTTTGTGCCATTCAGTTCATTTCAAACCTTGAAGTATATAGTGCAAGGCACTGCAGGGATAGCAGGAAAAATAAACAACATCCCTTGTTGCCAAGGAGTTTGTAATCAAGTGTGAGTATCTTGGGGGTGGGGGTGGGGCTGGGGGCAGAGGGAATAAGATGTCTATACCGATAACTCTAATATAAGGCAGGGTAAGATCTATATGATGAAGCTTCAATGAATTCTCAGGTTTGAAGAAGGAATGGGCTGTTTCCCCAATGAGGTAATTGTGGAGAGGAGGAGAGCAATTGAAGGACTAGAGATAGGTGAGTGTGACTTTAGTTCTCAAAGCCAAGAAGATGCATCATTTTTCCTACTGAGGATCAGTGGAAATCTCATAGATTCCAAGTAAGATCCCAGAATTATTTGTTAACGGATAGGTAAGAACAGCTTATTTATGAAAGGGATCTGGTGATTACTAAATATTATTAAAGAAAGTATATCAAACTAACCTTTTATGAGGAGGTCAGGACTATTAAGTTGGTACAAATGAGAAGTACAAATGATTGGTACTAATGCTGTATACAGAGCAGCTGAATTGCAGGATAGCCTTGGGGACAAAAAAGAAGAAAAATGAGGTACATTAAAATTGATGAATTGAACAATTGTATCCAAAGGATGCTGATTAATAGATAGATGTTAACCTGAAGGACATGGTTTAGTGTCTTTTTATAGGCCTCTAACTTTAACACTATTTGATTTATATTTAATCAGAAACTTGAATAAAGATATAGAAGACATGTTCATTAATCTACAGATGAACTAGAGCTGAGAAGAATGGCAAACAAGCTATGACAAAACTGGGACTCAAAAAGATCTTCACTGAGTTGAAATGATGGTTCAAATCTACCAAGATAAAGTTTAGTAGCCTTGATCTACATGATCAAGTACAACAGCACATGAGAAAAAAAAAAAAGGTAGCAATATGACTTAGTGGCAGTAAAATAAGCTTCAATTTTTAATTAGTTGACTGTGATGAGTCAACATTATTACATGATTATAGAAATCATCACCCCACCACCACCATCTCAACCCTTTCACCACTCTTCCAACAACAACTTAATGAGCTCTTAGGCTGTGTTCATGGAAAAACTATCTGTGGAAGGGAGGGGATTGTTCCATTAACCACATCATACTTTGAGCCATCGGGAGAATGTTCACAGGGAGAGCAATTACCTGGGAGAAAAAAAACACAAAAATGTATTCTATTCAGAAAATGTAAAGGCCCTGGTGTTAGCCTGGAATAGAGAGATCTTAGCAGGAATATGTTAAAAATTTCCAAATGATCCAAAGGCTGTCATAGGGGAAAAGCAATTTAACTTCTTTGATAAAGCTTCAAAAGGCAGAACTAGACCCAGTAACATTAATTATAGAAATATAGATTTCAGCTTATTAATTTTTTTATATAACTAGAGTTATTTAAAATGGAAAGCACGACTCCGACTATATAGTGTTTCTTACTGACTGAGTGTTCATTATAGCTAATTACCAACTGGGGGCTTAAACTAGGAGTTCAAGTGTCTGATAATTAGTTTGAATTCGTCATTTTTAATTCCTAGACTGACATCATTGAACATGCTGGAAACCTGGGGGTTTAGGAGGCTGGTGAGAGGATCCCCATTAGATGATAGGGCCATCCAAGGGGGCAGGAGAGGAAGAAAGGCCATGGGATGACAATATGGAGGAGACATGGCTGGAACAAATTCTGACTCCTGTTTACAGATAGAATATAGGTTGGGAGAGATGGAGAGAATGGACCACTGGAGAGATTCCCACTGTTATATTATAAAGGATGAAAGGAAAGGAAGATTTTAGTAGAGGATTTATATATACATATATATAAGTTTGATAACCCAGGAGCCTATTTGCAATAGAATAGAGGTACAAAAAGTAGCTAGGGGGATCGTGAAGGGATCTGCAATGGGTTGGGGGTATTGTCTGAGCTGGAAAACTTGGGCATCCTGGAGCAGGTGGCCGAAGAGTTTGGGATGGGACAGCAATTGTAAAAGGCAGTGCTGGAAGGCCAGTTTGAGTGTCAGACAGGCAAAAAGAGAAAGAGTGCTGAGAGCTTGGGCTTAGTGGAGACCTCTAAGACCACCCCACGATGGCTCCTCACCCTCAGTTTTCACACAATAGGAATGAGGGGCTCCCCTTGCACCAGGTTACACAGTACTCTGCCCTCTTGGTCTGGGTAAATACTGAAACAGAAACCTGACTTCAGGGGCTTGCTCTCCTTCTCTTACGGAATTCATATTTGCTAGGCATGAGACTGCCACTCCTAGAAGGTTGATTCCCTAAGCAGACCACCTGGCCATCTCCACCTGCCCCCTTCCCAGTTTATTTCAAATTGACATAGACTCTGCAGTCTAAGTGCTGGCCCTAAGGCAACTTTCTATGCCTGAAGCATATATTCTGAAACAAGAATAAACAGGATTATTTTCTGTCCAGTCATGAGAAATGCTGTCCTAGTGATAGCTGGATTTAGTAACAAGTAGAGGATATTTGTATACCATCCCTCTAGATTCGTCTCTAAACATTCTCACATGTGGCCTTCAAAAAAGTCCATGTGCCGTGTATGACTTTGTAAAATAGCTGAAGGCAGGCTAGAAGCCATTTAGATGCCATTTAAAGAAAAATTCAATTTTTCTTCTCACATTCGATTTGGACTTCAATTCTTCTTAGCCACAGGGCAGAATTTGCCTTCCCTGCTAAATAGCCATATTTTGCTTGTCATAGAATCTGAAATAATATTACTCTGTGTACGGCTGTGTAATGAAGTTGTCGTAGACTTTAAAATACAATTTTTATAGATTGTTACCATCATTCTTTTGGCCCCAAACAGCCAAGTGTAAAAGTACAGGAAGATTATACGGAGACCTTTTGTCATTTTAATTTGTCTTTAAAAGTTGTTTACCTGAACTTCACAAGATGATTTTGTTCTAGGTCCTGAGCTGGCAGGTGTCATCATACTTGCCTGGCTGTTAGGAAAAACCATCTTTCTTAATATCACTTGGCCTCTGGGACAAATAAACAAGGATGATGCAAAAGATTACTCTTGTCTCCCTTCTGCCTGTGCATTTTTTAGTGAAAGGAATAATTTTCTCCTCTGCAGTCCAGACTATGACCATTAATGGATCTTTCCCATCCGCCCATGCCCACTGCCTGGTCTGCTGCTTGTTATATCGTAGTGGTCCGTGGTCGGGTGAAATTTATTTATGTGGAGGGAAGTCTGCTAGATGAAGTTCTACCCAGAGGAGTTTTTGGATTAATCAAGAATGTATTTTCAGTCCTCTTTCTTATTCAGAGTTAGAGAGAGGCCCGGTTTAGAATAAGCCTAATAAATACTATCCCACAGAAAATGGCTTTGTTGGTCATTACTTTGAATCATCTTGTGACTGCTAGGAAATCTTAAGCCACACATGTGCAGAGAGCCTAATCAGATGGATAACACGGGAGCAGAAAATCTGATTAGACAGACAACTCAGCCTAATCAGAAAATAACCACATAGGCTGAACACAAACCTGCTGTTCTCAGCTGATTACCGCAGTAAGTCCTTCCCCATGAGCTTTTTTCACTTAATCTTCATCCATTTTCTTTCTCTCCCATTCTGTCTGTCTCTCTCTCAATATCCTGGTCTTAGGTTTCTGACAAAATTGGCCTGCTATATTTGTGATTTTGTTACAAGATGCAAATGCAATCCTGGCTGTGTGCAAGGCTAAAAAAGACATCTGTGTAAATATGTTTGGATTTGTAATCGCATCCTACACCGAGCCTAAAACCTTTGATAGGATTAGCTGAAAGACTAGTGCTGGGGTAAACTTGCACTGACTGAAACCCATGCGAACCCCTGGTGGGTTAACCAGACCATTGTAATCCTGTCCCCAAGTATGAGAGGTGTGTTTCTTGGAGAGCACTGTGGTGTGAGTGCTTTCTTTGTGCAGAGGGAGTAGCAAGAACCGTAGGTGAACTTCATATCTTTCGTCACTGGATTATTTTCTGAAGTTAACCATGTGCGAAGTGATCCGGGAACCTTGGGAAACAAGCTGAGCCAGGGGTTAGAGCAGGGCCAGGGATGGGGAAGGGTTTAGTGTGCTAGGGAGTGCAGGAAGCCCCTAGCTGTTGACCATTCTTGTTGATCGGCTAGAGGTGGTAGGAACAGGCTTGAAAACATTTTCAGCTCATAGCCTCCTTGTCACTTGAAGTATTTTCCACTGTCATGGATAAACAGGAGGGCACTGCATTTCCTGGCAATAGGGGGAACTTGGGTCATGAATAATATCTTAAGCACTTGTCAGGCCTCTGTCAATATCCCTCAGGTAGGAGAACCAGTGTCATGATCCAGATATATCAAACCCCCCAAAGGTCCATTAATTGCAATATCCAATGAACTGAGAGTTAGCCAGAAGAAATTAAGGTTCTGAGTTACCTGGGTAACTGTCTCCCCTCTCAAACGTGCTGACTGCAGGGCACATGTGCCAAGCTGCCTACTCAGGTCTGGCCCGCGATGCTTATTAGAGAGCTGGCTGTAGCTGCTAGCAGGATGCTGCTCCGGGGAAAGCAAGACTGATGACTCTTAAAATCACCCTGTGTACCCTGATGTAATTCATGGATGGGGATTTGCCTGTGACTTTGTCTTCTTGATGGAAATCTTGTTTGCAGGACAGATTCAGCCTGATCAGACCTGAAGCTTATTTCCAAGGATTGTTTCGAAGAGAAAGAATGCAAAATTAGGTGCAGGAATTTCTAATAAAGTTAAAACATATATCTGGTCTGTAACCTAGCATTTTCACTTCTAGGTACATACACAAGAGAAGGTTAGCATATGTCCATGAAAATATTAGTACAAGAATATTTGTAGCAGCTTTATTCATCACTGCTCCAAACTGGAAAACAACCCTAATGTCCATCAAGAGGCCCATGCATAAAGAAAAGAGGTATATCATACAATGAAATACTAGTTAGCAGTAGAAAAGAATAAACTGCTAGTATATATAATAACATAGATGAATTTTGAATACATTATGCTAAGCAAAAGGAGCCAGACAAATGATTCCATTTATACATTTTTTTTAGAATTGGCAAAATGAACCTACGGCACTATCTATTAGAATGCTTAACTTTTTAAAAAATCTAGAACTCTGGTGAAGACACAAAAAGGAAAAGTCACTTTGGAAAGCAGTTCGGCACTTTCTAGTTTCTTACATAAAATTAAACACGTACTTCCTACTCAACCCAGCAATTCCACTCCTCACTATTCACCCAAGTGAAAGGAAGCATCCAGTCATGTAAAATCCTGTACATGAATATTTAGAGTGGTTTTACTTCTAACAGCCCCTAACAGACAACAACCAACAAACAGTTCCCCCAGCTTGGAAATAGATAAGCAAGTTATGATGCATTGATATAATGGAATACAATTCAACAATAAAAAAGAATAGGTTACCAATACATGCAACAACAGAGGTGAAGTTTACATGATCCATGTTAATGAAAGAAACTGCACCCAAAGTTCACATACACACTCTATGATTCCATTTATATTACAGTTAGAGAAAACAGATCAGTATCTACCAGGGGCTAAGGATCATGGGGGAAATGTGAGGGGAGATGGAAATGATCTATATCTTGATGGTGATGGTTACATGACTATTTATCAAAACACAGAATTGGGGCTTTGACTCTCTGAATATTTCTCTTTCGGCAGAAGCCACATATGTTTTAGACACCCTGAGGGAAACTGCCTGGGGAGAAAAATCAATGAATGATTAGACACAGGGAAATATCCACCAAGAGACCTAGCCATGAGTATCCACTTGAAGCTCCTTTCTGACTCTAAACATCACAGACTGTTTAGGCTCCAATAGTAAGTGGCGTGTCCTTTCCTGACCAGGAATTCCACCTCATGATCTGGCAACCTGGATATCTGCATATTAGATTATGGAAATCTTCCCTCTTGGCTGAGAGAAACTTGGCTCTAAGGGAGATACTCCCTCTTATTAGTCAGGTTAGGCTGAGCTGAGGCAAGAAATAGACCCACACTTTCCGCGGCTCGGACCCTAGAAGTGGACTAACGCTCAGCCGTGTGGCCACGCTGCATCAAGGAGGACACTGTAAAATGAAGTGCAGGGGTGTGTGCCAGAGAAAAGGGGAAAATGGATTTCAATGGACAGCTGGCAATCTCCTTCATACTCGGAAGCCATCCAAACCAGAAAATGACACCTTTGACTACTTTGCTTATCAAGGATTTGGCTTAAATTTCAGCAGCTGCTTACAAATCTACTATTTTTAGCAGTATTTTTTAGAAAGATAAAGGACATGGGCAAAGAAGATAAAAGACTTTAAGAAGAGAGCCAATAGTGAAGAATCATGTAATTAATGGGTTTGAATGAGGCTGATAAATTATCTGTGAGTTTTATAATGACACGGTTCTCTTTGTTCTCTATATCATATATAAATGATAAGGGTTGAAAATTACTGGTAAGGCCAAATTTTTATTTGATATAATACTTACTAGGCAAACCAGGAACTACTAGGTATAGCTTCTTTTGAGTTGACATGTACTTAGATGACAAAATAGGGTGACACTAAGATGTTAATCAGTGAGATCTTTCTAGGTTTTGCCCATGCTATTTTAAATGTGGCAGGCATTTCAGTAGGAGTAAGCAGAGGTAATGACATTGGGTAAAGTACTCTAAAGGAATGATATAGACTTCAATACTCAGGCATTACTTTGGGATAAATCTAATAACAACAAAAGATCAAAACAATGTAGGCCTTTGTTAGCAGAAGCAGTGGGAACAAAACAGAGTATTACATCATCTTTGCACCAAAATAAGAAAGCCCACAGAAAGCCTGTGGGAAGGGCTAGGTGCTGATTACGAAGGAACAATGCTACCTGGGATGGCACAGTTAAGGAAAAGAAGATAATCTAGAAGAGAGAAATATTGCTCTGTGAAGGTCAACTACAAAAACAAAGTAAGCCTTTTTAGTAGACAGGAGTAGGTACTCAATAAATGTTTGTGAAATAAATATACACATAATTAAATACTATCGGGCAGAACATAAGATTTATTTACTCAATACTGAAAACAGGGATTAAGGAGATTAATTCTGTATACTCAAAAAAAAAAAAATGGAAGAAGTACTTTACAAATTAATAAACCTAAGGGGCTTGTTTCTTTAAGAGACAGAACTTAAAAAAATTAGTAAATCTGAGAGTGTATAAATGAATTCATGGACAATATATCACTAATGGGTTATTAGGGAATCAAGGGATGTTTGGGGGTTATCTTTTGAGACTGATGGTGAAATGTAGTGTAACCTGGGGGAAGTTTCAAACTATGCCTTTCTTCAAATTGTCCCTCGAGGTTACCATCAGAAATAGGATAGTGGGTTGAGTGATCCATGTATCCAGTATGTTTGTTCCTTTATAAAAACAAGCATTTAAAGTTAGACTGAACACACAAAAAATGAGCATTGTTTTTCTCTTTAGCATCCCTGGGTTGAGCCTTCCTGCTCTGAGATGCTGAGGAGTGCTCTGTGATTGATGACCACTGATCTGAGAAGACATCTATGATAATGGGGGGTGGGGGGTGGGGCCACTCTCTGTGCCCATCTGGGTCCCAAGGCAGTCCCGGGAATAATGGAGATGGAGTTTCATCAGCCTGAGGGGGTGGGGTGGCAATTAATTAATGTGCAGAAAGAATGAGAGTAAGTGCACTAGTTATTTTTGATTGCTATGTATCTTTGGGATAGAGGGCTGAGTGGGGAAGGAAGCAGGTGGAGAGGAAAAGGGAGCAAAAGGCTCTAGGAGCAAACCTCTTAGCCCTGTCCTGCCCCACCCCACCCCCTGCAAGCTTTTAGGCCTGAAAGCCCCTCGGGATCAAGGATTGCCATTTTCCACAGCAAAATGCCCGAGTCTCCTCCCTCACTGCCCCAACACACACACACCCAGGGCTAGAGCGCAGGAGCGCAGCCAGAGGTCTGTGTGGCACCCTGGGAGAATGGGACTGTGAGAGCATGGGAATCAACCCAGTCTATCTGCACAGCTCTAGTGACAACCTTTGAAATCCGGTTTCCGCTCTGAGATTTTCCTCTTTGATGTCTCAGTTAAAAAGTCTGGTCCCCATAATGCACAAATCTCCTGTGCTGGGACATTGTGCCATCTATTCATTTCCTCTTCTGAGCACCTTGTCTCAGGACAAAGGTGTTGGCAATGACAACTAGCAGGTTGCCCTGAGCCTTCCTGGCATGAGTGATGATGTGTTGCTTGGACTTAGGCGTCAGACACTGCAGCTTGTAGACAAATGTGCTTTTCCCTTCGTTGCTCTGGGGCTTATTTCTGTTTTCTGCTTTTCTGCCTTCGCACTTATGCCTCTGTTTCCCTCCATTTCCCTCCCTCCCCTTCTGCCTGCCTTCGCTCTACTGCTCGCTCACGCAGGACATTTCTTAGTCTGCAAAATGCAGCAACACATTTTTTTTACCCCTGGGTAATTCCACAATCAAGAAAATGCATTTCAGCATGACGAAGGGGCAAGAACAATGAATGTATAGCAGAATAAATTACTCTGTAAACGAAGAAAAACATTTCATTAATGCAAAGTCCAGGACTATCTGAACGTAACCATTTATTACAATTAACAATATGAAAAAAAAAAAAACCCTCAAGAGTTTCCCCCCCTGATATCTACAAAGGGTCTCAGGCTCACAGAGGGCAATTATTCAGCCAGTGGGTTTGTTAGGGGGCAGGGCTGCCGTCACCAAAGTGCTGCTTATTCTTCCTGTCAGGTAACCTTGTGTGGCCCCAGGCCTGGGTTGATGCCCTCGGATTTCTCATACACAGACACAAAACCTGATCTTGTACTTAGGGCATTGTTTTGGGAATGCCCTTTCCTACACATGTACCTCTGGCAGGACGGCAGGCATTTTAAGGGATAGGTAGGACCCCAGCTGATTGAGCTCTGCAACCTAGGCACCTGGCTCAGGGTTTACAACATGGAGGACAATTAATGTATGTTTGATGAAAGAATGAACACTTAAGGCTGTTTCTAAAATCTTGATTAATCTTGCAAGACAGCTAGATTCCAACCCCAGTGTGTGGCTTCATGGAGTGCCTACAGACAGACAGCCTCTTGGCCAGTCTCACATAGGGTGGGTCTCACAGCAGCCTTTTACCTTGAGTTTAGGCACCATCACTGTAGCGTTGATCACTGGTGCTTGCATATCACCTTCTCCCTGCAGACCCCTCTGATCACCCTATTTAAGGTTGCATCTGCCCTACCCACACCAGGACTCCTGTTTCCTCTTACCTTGCTCTTCATTTATTTTTGTAGCTCTAATCTCCATTTAATATATTATGTAACTTATTTTTTCATTCTCTTTATTGGTTACTGTTGGTCTTTCCCACTAGAATGCAAGCACTACTATAAGCCTAGCACATAGTAGGCATTCAATGTGTGCTGAATAATGAATCCTACTTTGTGGCACCAGTCAGGAGATACTGCAGCCTAGGCCATGGCGTTTTTGGTGTTTTTGTTTGTTTGTTTGCTTGCTTGTTTTTGTCTGTGTCCTTTGGAAAATAAAGTTCTACTGAGATATTTCTGACTGAGTGGGACTGAAAGGGAGGCTAAATGGGCAGGATTTAGGGGACCCTCCCTTCATACAATCACTTTTCTCCTATTTTTATATATTTAAGTTGGATGAAATATTTCTTTTGAGAAAGAAGATCTGCTGTTTAAAAAAAATATATGTTTGACTTCACTTCTTGTCTCCCAGGAGAAAGCTGAGAGCTGCCTTTTTGCAGGGTTAGGGAGTCTGATTTCTCTGTGCTGGGCAGGGTGAGGATCTATGGGGTCAACCAGCCCAAGCTGCTTCCTCCAATTTCCTTCTGGTAGATAAGGCTTGGTTGGAATCATCGGAGCACCAATACTGGCAAGACAGAAGCCAATCCTTTGGGGAGCCACCCCCCACCAAGAAAAACTAGGGTGCTGGACACATGAACCCACATCTTCCTTCCCCTGTGTAAGGCCAGGAGTAATATCTATATACAATTTAATATTAGTCAGCCTTATAAAGAAGGAGATTCTGCAATATGCAACAACATAATGAACCTTAAAGACATTATGCTAAGTGAAATAGAGCAGTCACCGAAAGACAAATATGCGTGAGATATCTAAAATAATAAAAGTCATGGAATCTGTGGAATGGTGGTTGCCAGGGGCTGGGGGGAGGAGGAAAGAAAACTGTTGCTTAATTGGTATAGAGTTTCAGATTTGCAAGATGAAAAGTTCTACAAATTAATTGTACAACACTGTACCCATAGCCAACAATATAAGTAATATATTGTATACTTAAAAATCAGTTAAGGTGATAGATCTCTGTTAACTGTTCCTATCACAATAAAATTAAAAAAATTAAAAAACAAAATGTTTGTAACCCATGGATTTATAGCAAAATATATATCTTTCTGCTTCTAAATAAAAAATGCATGGTGGAGGATCTTTAGTTTATTGCCTGTATCCTGAACCTTATGTAAAAGTAAAACAAGTTCTTATTTATTGCTAATCAAGGTTTACCACAGTTTTTTTTTTTAAAGCTTTTTCTACTCAAAATGCATGGGTACATGAACCAGCAATAGAAGCATTCTTGATAACTTGTTAGAAATATAGAACCTAAGGCCTCCAACCAGGCTGCGTGAATCAGAATCTGAATTTTCACAAGATCCCTAGGTGATTCTAAGCCGCCTGGAAGGACTGTCTTTGATGCTGTGATTTCCTATTCACGTGAACAGGGTTCCTAGAGCACCATGAACCTAGTGGGCGACTAGACTTCACTTGTGTTGTCTTTCCTCAGGTATAGTTAGTAGTAACGCACAGGACTGCTTGTAAAGTTGAGTAGGTATAGCAGGTAAAGAAGGGGGAAACAGGGCATGTGGACACCCCACACTTGAGACAGACTTGAGCAGCTAACAGCATGCCCACCCAGGCTGAATTATTTGGCTGAAAAACATAGCAAAATGCAAGTCATTAAAATATACCATATTTTCTGAACTACACTTCAGCCAGTAGTCTCAACCTCTTTTTGTGATAAATCTTCTACCGTTGTGACCAGCAAAAGGTAAAATCAATGGAATTTAACTTTGACTCCTTGCTAAAGTCTCTTGCCAGGTGATGTCACTAACAAGGGATGACATATCCAGAAAACAGGTAATAGGAAAAAGGAAGAGGAGAAAAAGAGAAAGAGCAGCTAAGGTACAATCAAGCTATGGCCTCCAAGAAAGGATGGGCTGATGACACATTCATTTCAAAGCACACACACCCTTCAAAATAAAACTTTGTTAATTACACTTGCAAATAAAAGTCTGGTAAGGCAGCTTAGTTTTTACCCACAGCGTATTTTTAAGCTGCATGCAATCAAACAGAAAGAGACTATAATATTTTTTTGAGCAATTGCAAGAGAGCCTATAAATATCTTTTAACTCCATTATATCTTCCCTGTAACTTAGAGCTGTGGTTCTTGATGAATGATTTGTCATTGTCCTATATGATTTTGATCATATCATTTAGCAGCACTGTGCGAGGGCACTTAGGTGGTTTAGCTCTGAAACCACCCATTAAGAGGTGAATAAAAAGTCAACAACATTATCACATCATTAGCTTATGCAATAAAAAGTGATTAAATACGACTAGCTTTCAAATGCATGTAAAATAGACCTAGCTGAAAGTATAAACTTGTGTAATGTTTATGTTATGTTTGGATTGAATTACCTTAAGTAACAGAAAATCACCATCCTACCTCACTGATTACCATCAACACTGAAGTCATCATTAGATTGTGAAAACTGAAAAGAAATGGTTGGACAAATCTGTAATTACATTGCTAATATTGTGACACCTCTCGGATAGATTGGTCATTCTATCAGGAATTGGATCATGAGCTTTTGGGTTGCTCGGGGTGAGAGTGGGGTGTATGAGAGGGGGAAAGATACATGTATTATTTAAGAAATATGTACATATATTTTCATATTAACAACATATTTGGTGAGTTAGATGTGGGTGTTTTGCTTTTCTGATTTTAGGGACTACCAGAAACCTTGGGAAATTCCCATCTTGTTACCCCATACCTGGCCTTCTCTGGGTGGAGATTATGGAGTGGGAGCACCCAGTGGACTTAAAAACAGCACCTCTGGAACACCCTTCAGGTGGTTGAATCATGCCTTATTATTGAAGCTACTTGGAAGGCCATCAAGTCTCAGTTTCCTAATTATCATCAGGAACTCCCTTTAGCATACATACTCAAACTATTTACAATCACCATCAATATTAGTCACAGCTCCTCATTCAAAGGTTGCATCAAGATTTGGGCTTAATCTATTTATGGTACATTTTCACCATGGAATTCTAACAAGTTTTCACAACATTTTTCAGTCTCCATCTTTGCAGACCTCTCAGCAGCATCCCTGCCTTTTCTTTGAAACATTCTCTTTCCTTAGTTCCCACAACATGGGATTATCCTGCTGTTCCTTCTGTTTCTCTGACCTATCCTCTTTTTCCTTCTCTTTTAGTGGCTCTTCCTCCTCAATCTGACTGTTAAACATTGCTGTTCTACAAATTCACCATGGATGTCAGTCTCATAGTCTTAGACTGGTCCTATTTGCTTATTATTCTATTTTCTCACCCTAATCAATGTCATGCATTCCATGATCTTGATTACTATCTATATTATAATGACTCCTACATCATTATCTTCAGCTCATAGCTATTTAGTAAGCAGCAGTCTTGTGTATATGACTGTCTTCTCCGTAGCTCTGCTTGGATTTTGACAAACATCATTTACCTGCCTCAAAATGGATTCCTTTGATATCCTGTTCAAAAGCACCACAGTTCAACAAAAGCAAGCCATAAAATAAGGCATCTATATCTCCGACACCTACCTCTCCCTCTATATTGAGTCATCACCAAGTTATCATTTTATCTTTGAAATCTCCCTCAAATCTCTCCAACTACACTACCAACCATTCTAGTACAAGTTTTACCTTCCACCAGATTACATTGCTTGAACCCTCTCCAAGTAACTTTCTACACTATAGCTAGAGTGATGTTTTAAAAATGCAAATCTAATCATGACTCTCCATGTTTAGTAGCTTCATATTGTTCTTGGGTTAAGGACCAAGCATCCTTAACTTTTAACCAGGCCTACAAGGTTTGTACAAACATATCTCTGATGACTCAGCCAGTCTCACCTTTGCCCCAGCATTCCCTCTGTGCTCTGCACTGGTCTTATATGCTAGTTATTCATATGTTCCAGGCTTCTTCTTTCTGTAGGCCATTTTCCCAAGTAGGTTTTCTTTCTCGAATTCTGTTGTCTCACTTGTCTCTTTCTTATAAGATTTCTTAAGGTTTTTATCTCAGATGTCGTTATCTCTTTTCACTTTCTCACTTAGAGCATCTATCTGCTCCTAGGGTTCCAGTAATAGTATCTGTGCAGGGAATATCCAAATATACCTTTCTTTTAAAGCTGAATATGAGCATTTATAATAATGTTAAAACTAATTATTTTATAAATGTCTTAACCTCAATATGTCTCAAACTGAACTTCCCTCCTCAAATTTGCTCCTCTTCACATCTTTATACCCAGTAATGATATCTCCAGTCTTAAAGCCGCTCACTTTTATCACCCCCTAAAAAAGCCCAATCTTTTTAATAGTCACCCCCACATTTCCTCCTAGCCCCTGGAAGTCATTAATCTACTTTCCGTCTCTATGGGTTTGCCTATTCTAGACACTTCAAATAAATAGAATTATGCAAAGACTTTTGTGTCTGGCTTCTTTCATTTAGCATGTTTTCAAAATTTATCCATGTTATAGCATGAATAAGTACTTCCTTTTTATAGCTGATTAATATTTCATTATATGATATACCACATTTCTTTATTCATTCATTAGTTTATGGATACTTGAGTTGTTTACACTTTTGGGCTATTTTGGATGATGTTGCTGTAAACATTCTTGTATATATTTTTTGCTTGGGTATAATTTTTCTCTTGAGTATATTCCTAGAAGTTAAATTGCTGGATCTTTAAAAAATCTCCTTCCTTCTCTGTTATCTTTATTTTAGCTCTGCATGCCAAATTAATGAGAGCCTAATTAAAATTCTGATTCTGTCACTCACATGGTCAACATCCCTCAATGACTTCCCAGTGCCAACCAAATGAAGCCACAGTCCTGGCATGGACGTTAGGAACCCTCCATAGTATGATCCTTGCCTAATATTTTGGTTTGAACTTCAACCACTGTAGTGTTGTAAACTCTTCACTTATTTGTAAAGTCTTTCCTGGACAACCCCAATGGTGCCCCAAATTAAAACCAGATAGATTTTACTAATCCTTTCCTAGTACTTTCATAAGCACATCCACTTGTACTAGGATATAAGTCCTAGAACAATGTGCAAATTCTAGAACAATGAATATATTAGGTACTCAAATACATATTGAATGAATGAAAAATGTATGAGTGAACAAGTATTTATTTATTTATTTTTAAAGATTTTATTTCATTATTTTTAGAAAGAGGGGGAAGGGAAAGAGGCAGAGAGAGAGAGATACATCAATGTATGGTTGCTTTTCACCTGCCTCCAGCCACAGACCTGGTTTGCAACCTGGTTATGTGCCCTGGGTGGGGAATGGAACCTGCGACCTTTGGGAGTATTTATTTTAATATCTATTTCCCACATGTTCATTGAATCCACTCATCACCATGTATCAGGCAGTAAACCACCTGAGGGAAGGGGCATCTTTCAGGTCTCAGCTGGCAACATAATATTTGGCATATAGGTACTGTTTTCAATCAATCAATCAAAACCAAACTGTATTATTGCTTAGTCTTTAGGCATGCCTTGAACTTTCTCACTGCCTTGTTTTTAAGAACACAGTGCTATCTGGATTGCCACCAATCTCTCCTAAATGACTCATGTCAAATAACACTTCCTCTATTATACTTTTTTCTCCCCTAGTTTCTTTCTTAAGAAATAATCTCACATACACTCTTGTAGCACTTAATTAGTAATTCTCTGATAGATAATCCTGTCCTGCATTCATTTATAGACATTTTTAAAACTCATCTAACACCACTCCTAACTAGCCCTTCCCTGAATTATAATCTACAAAAGAGGAGGAAATATATATTATCCCTAGCTAAATACTTTACATATAGGTAGATACTTAAGAAATAAATAATAAAATAACTTATTGATTTTTAATTGATTGGTTGAACTTAAGAGGATAGAGTAGAACTTGTACTTTTCTTCACTTTGCATTTTCCCATTTCAGTATATACCATTAATCCAAAATCTGGAAATAGTCTTTTATTCTTCTCTGTTCACTATGCACACATTTTGTTAGTAAGTTCTATTGATTATAACTTCAAAGTAGACTTTGAGTCGTTTTACTTTTCAATTATTTTCTTATTTCAACTATTGTAACAACCTTGCAACTGGTCTCTCTACTTTCACTCTATGAGCTTAATTTGCATATTCATATTATTAAACATTATGTTAAATTTATACATTTAAAAATATACATCAAACTTATGTTGCACTTAGATTAAAATCCAAAGTTCTACACATGGCTGGAACCTGTCATCTTGAGGTTCCCAACTCCCTCATTCTCCCCTCTGCTCATCATCCACCAGTGACACTGGCCTGGATACCAGATGGGAGGTGCATTTTACTTACCATTCTGCTAAAAACTTGCAACTTTGGATGAGTCTCTTTACCTCTGGGACACAATCACTTAACTTTAAAATGTAGAAAGTGAACTAAATGGTTGTACATGGTCTCTTTAATTAAATTATCATCCAAGTTCCTAAGTCACTGATCTTTACAGCTAGGATGGGTTATTAGTATGAAATATTTAACAAACTGCTAGACAACAAGAACAGAATACATGTTGCCAACGTTATCTATAACTATTTTGTTCGAACAAATACATCTTCTGAGACCAGTGCTTCATAAAGTATAGAAGTGGATGAATTCTGTTTTTTGTTTTTTAATAAATCTGGATTTCAGGCAGTCCTTAAAGTGACTAGTGCTAGTTCATGCATATTGTGTTGATTTCTTTTGTTAATGTATTACTTTATCAGAAAATGTTCATAGGTTTTCTTTCTTTTAGTAAATGTACTTTTTTGTTGGGAGGAAGGTATATTAGTTTCCTACTGTTGTTGTAATAAATGACCACAACCTGGTGGTTTAAAACAATACATATCTATTATCTCCCTGGCTGGTGGCACAGTGGATAAGGTGCTGGCCTGTGAACCCAAAGTTCACTGGTTCAATTCCCAGCCAGGGCACATAACCAGGTTGCAAGCCAGGTCTCCAGAAAGCTAGAGACAGGTGAAAGGCAGCCATACATTGATGTCTCTCTCCCTTTCTGCCTCTCTTCCTTCCCCTCTCTCTAAACAAACAAACAAACACAAATAAGCACCCCCCCACCCCAAAAATCCATACAAACAAACAAACAAATAATACATATCCATTATCTTATCATTCTGGAGGTCAGAATCTCAAAATGGGCTAAAATCAAGGTGTTGGTAGGGCTGGTTCCTTCTATAAGTTAGAGGGGCTAATGTTTCCTTGCCTTTCCCAGTTTCTTGGGGCTGACTGCATTTCTTGTCTTGTAGTCCCTTTCATGTTAAAAGCTAATATTGGGGGAGTTACATCTGACCCTGAATCATCTGACACCAATTCTTTCAACCTCCTTCCACATTTGAAGGTCCCTTATAATTACATTGGGTCCACCTGAATAAACTTAATTTCATCTGCAACCATGTAATATAGTTACAGATTTTGGATATTAGGAAGGTGACCATTCTTCTGCCTACTGTGGGGTAGGGGAAGAGTTTTCATCAATGCCTCTGGTAGTTTTTGTGAGCTTTTTCTTATTACCACCTCCTCCCCCAAAGACAAATTGCATGAATTTTGTTTTGGCTGGAATGATCAAAATGATCAAGTTCAGCACTCTTTTTTTAGAAATGTATAAAATGAAACCTAGAGAGGTGACATTATTTTCCCAAAGATAGCTGTGATGTATTCAGGACTGAAGCCTAGGTTTGCTTTCAACTTGGTGTTTTTGCCATCATGGTGGCCTTAATGGCAGCTGGTATTCCATTTGGTACCACTGTGATTCTATTTCTATATTTGACATACAAATCTTAGTTCCCTGTGTGTTGTAGTTTATCTTATTAAAAGGAATACTTACTTATTCATGCAAATAAATTACATTCTGTTGTTGTTGAATAAATGACTCAATCAACCAATGAAAGCAAAGTTGGATGTGTTCTGAAATTTAGCATTGTTCAGTAAGTATTTGTAGAACACCTATCATGTACATAACAATGGGCTAGTTAAGAAAGAGGATGTCAATAAATACTGTAAAATGTGACATCTTTGATAATTCAGGACTCATGTCTTTTTTGTTAGGGGGATAAGAAAGTAATACTTTAAAAGTTAAAGTCCTGGCTGGTGGCGCAGTGGATAAGGGGCCTGCCTGCCAACCCAAGGGTCACTGGTTCAATTCCCAGCCAGGGCAACATAACCAGGTTGCAAACCAGGTCTCCAGCCAGATCCATAGCTGGAGGAAGGTGAAAAGCAACCATACATTGATGTTTCTATTCCTCTCTGCCTCTCTCCCTTAACCTCTCTCTGAAAAATAATAAATAAACTTTTTTTTTTTTAGGATTTTTAAAAAAAAATTTATTGTTGTTGTATTACATCCATCCCCTTTTTGCTCCCCTCTGTCGCCCTCCCCACCCACCCATTCTCCCAAAGTCAATCCCACCTGTTGTCCATGCCCATGGTTCCTTTATACTAGGTTCTTGTCTAAGCTGCTCCCCTTCTTTGCCTCTGCCTGCCCCCTCC